>JANRMT010062807.1:1231435-1245964 GCA_026402145.1 Polypterus bichir lapradei
GAAAGAAAGAAAGAAAGAAAGAAAGAAAGAAAGAAAGAAAGAAAGAATCTTCTTGCCCATTCTTTACTATGCTACTATTAATCAACCTCAGAACCTTGTGTTGGAGTGATGATACGTGTCATGTGTGTGTTATGTCCACGTTATTGTGGCTTTGCCTTTTTCAGCTCAAAGGTGTTTCACTCTAAACTTGAAGCGTCGCTGTTTCTTTTCTGGAAGTTCATAGCCAGTAGGTTTTTCTGATCAGTGGATGGTTGGGATTCTCTCTCTTTACTTAGCATTTAAATCTATCTGGCTATATTTTGTCAGATGAATTTACCTGTTTTCATTTGTCATTAGAAAAAGAGGGGCAGATGTGATTAGTCAGAGATGTTAACATTCACATTAGAAGAGTTCATACTGATAAGGCAAAATTCTGAAATGGTCCCAACCCAATCTTATACCAAATCATATGCTCAAATCATTATATATATATGCAGGCTTTATGCAATACAACATTTATAAATTGTCTCCCAACTTCTCAGAAATCCAAGAAACAGCTACTGCACTCTTCAAACCCCAATGCATCTCATAAAACAGAGGCCTATGTGGGAATTACTTATTAGTTTCAATATGTCAAACAAAATAACATTGTACCACCTATACATATATTTACTTACATAATTGCCCTTCCTCTTGACTTCTACAACATGTGTCCTCAGTTTCAAACAACTCATGTTTCACGAGGGCAGGATGCTTCTGGGGGGACATTTGTCTCTTCTGAATGAAGCCTACACCACGTGCTTCTATTTTTACTTCTGGCCACATTTGAATGTTATAGTCATTCTGTGAAGTCACGCTTTGTTCGAGATTTACATTTCCATGGCTTTGCCTTTCGAGGCCGAGAGAAGCATGCTCTCTTTTAATGAAGAAGGGCCCCTGTTCAGAATCTTCATTTTTAATATCAGTAGCTCGATCCTCCTGTTTGATGCAGAGACCATCTTGCACAGGGGGGCAAGATTGCCACTCAAAATGCTCTTCTTTAACAGATACACCCTGTTGCTCGATGAAGTCTACTTCCTGACAAGCCATGTCCAGTTCATTCCTTTTTTTAGTTTGTAATACCCTGGGTCTTTTATGGTGTGTTCTTCATCACACACAGCTCTGTTTTTCTAGTTGGAGTCTATTCTTTGAAATTGTATCTGTAGAAAGAAAAGAGGATGTTGAATTGTATTAAGAATTGTGGTTTTAAAAAAATAATGAAAAAGACTTGTGGAGGAAATAGAAAGATCTGGTGGCGGAAGCGAAGGAGAAACAGAAACCAGTAGCAATTAATGGGAAATCTAAGAAAGAATCTAAAATGATTTGGGAAATGTTTTGGGACAAGTTCCCAGCTAATAAGATAGCAGATCTAGCCTGGCTTTCAGCTCACGAGGCTCTAGAAACAAATTTGCCATTGAGCAAAAAGAAAATCCTCCAAGAATCCAATTGCTCCAGGGTAAGATGCGGACAAAAATGAATCAGTAGGTCATGTAATGTGGGACTGCCTCAAGGCCATGAGGATATGGAGAGAGGTAAGGCAGGACTCATTAATAAAGGCTAACCTGGATAGGGATATGGTGGTATTTGGAAGATTGGGAAAAAGAAAAGTTCGGAGGAGGAATTAGGATCGAATAAATGTGGTAAAAGGGGTCTTATGGAAGGCCAGGTGTGAACTGTCTAACAAAAGAAAAGTTTTTCCCCCCACAGAGAGAATATCTAATTTTATGAAAAGATCACCTCTAATGATAAGAGACCCCAAAGGTAAGATAAGCCTCATATAGTTGTGTGTCTGCAGTGGGCTGGCGCCCTGCCCGGGGTTTGTTTCCTGCCTTGTGCCCTGTGTTGGCTGGGATTTGCTCCAGCAGACCCCAGTGACCCTGTAGTTAGGATATAGTGGGTTGGATAATGGATGGAAGGATAGTTGTGTGTTTTAAACTTTTAGCGAATGTTTGGTTTTTATGCAATCTGTGTACCTTGGCTGTTTTGCCCGATGGACTGTACTGGGGGAAGGAAAGGGAGCTGAGAGAGAAAAACTAATAGGATTTTACCTTCATAACTCCAACAAGCACAGAAGAAAATAATAGGCTTCGTTTAATTTTGAAATTTGACTGCATCTGTGCTTAATTAGGGTAGTGACATGAGGAGGCATTTTTGGGAGTTGGCACAGATTTGCAAAATTGTGTTTAGTCTAGGGGTGTCAGCTTTTATCCCTGGTGGGTCATGATGACTGCACGTTTTTGTCACAGCCATTTCCTTTGTTAGTATTCATTTACTAATGTTAATGGGACAAAGCATGTTACCCTGACTTTAACTGACTTGCATTTTCATTGTTTCATAGTTCTTCAACCACCAGCCGAACATTAATAAGAATCAAAGTGAGCAACAAGATGACCATCTAACTTAAATCGCTTTTTCACTTGTGTCTTTCATACAAATTTGTCTCAATTAAATATTTCAAAAGGTAAAAAAAAAAAAAAAAGCGAAGGTCTGGGAACTACTGGTCTGCTTCAGGACACTCAGTCTCTTTTATTCTTTTGGTTTAAGGGTAATCCCATACTCGAGCACATCAGTGAAAATTAAGGGGAAGTGCATTTGAGAATGAAGCCAGGAAGCACTTCTTTATGTAAATAGTTGTGGGACTCTGGAACAATCTTCCAAGACATGGAGTTGAAGTAGAAACCTTAACAACCTTAAGTAGGATATGGATGAGATATTGGGGCAACTTAGCTATTACTGTATATACTCGTAGATAAGTTCTCCCGTGGATAAGTCGAGACTTGATTTTACTGTATAATTTCTGGTATTTTATAATTTCGGTTGTATAAGTTGAATGCGGAAAACTCACACTATTGGTCCAAGGTATTATGATATGCTAACACCCACCTGACAGAGTAACCACAGAGAACATTGCCTTTTTTTCTATGTATTATACTTACGTGACCACACGGCAATACCCAAACTATTCCAAAGCAACGTTTGCACTGTTGTGTGTTTTTGTATCTCACACCCTCATACACCTTTATCATAAAAGAATCCCTTATCTACGATGGAGCGCTCAATCAGAAGAAAATATGAAGCTGGTTTTAAATTAAATGTTGTTGAATTAGCGAAAGAAATTAGTAACTGCACTGTTACAACAAAATTCAATGCGTCTGAGAGACTGGTGCGAGATTAGAGGAGGCAAAAAGAATGAAGTGTCGCATCTTTGAACAGGCATATAAGTCAGGGTCTGATTTTATGATCGATTTTTCGGGTTTCAAGACCTGACATATACGTGAGTATATACGGTAGCTAAACAAATGAGCAACAAATGGACTGAATGGTGTCCTTTCGTTTGTCACATTTCTTGTATACTTTGAATGGTGACATCAGAAAATTTTAAACCAGTTTTTGGAAATGATTGATGTGGCGGAATGTGAACAATAAGCTACAGAATTAAATAATGGGCTTCATTAACAGCTAAATTGGAGACTGGCTTTGACTGAAAATGTGGCCAGTAAAGACCTTTTGAAGACACCCCGATGACCTGAGTTGGCTGGTCATCCATTGGCTCACATTCCATCTCATTATTTGTTCACTTCCAGTTACATAAAAAAAGTTAAGCAAGTTAATTAAATGAAGGTAAATGAAGCCTGCTACTAACTGATTACTAATTTCAAAAAGTGCCAGAAATTAAAACCTGCTGCCACTGTAACCCTCCAGGATCTGAGCTTCACACCCCTAGTTTGGTCCATCAAATTATAGTTTAGGCTAAAATCTTTTCCTATGGGGAATTTATTTAATGACTGCACTTGCATTTTATTACAGCCCAAACAGCACTGAATGCCCCACTAGTAAAAATCATAATTATGACTAGAAATTAAGAAATGCAGAATTTTAGGCATCAGCTGTTGCCACAGCTTGAGTGATTTCAAACTAGTATTGGTAATTCTAACAGTTGACATTTCCCATTGATTACATAGGAAAATAAAAGTTAAAACAGACATGGGATTTCCATCTTTAAGTGACAATAATTTAAGAGCTGCAGAACCCAGTTCAAAAATTCTCTTTTGATAATAATGAAAAGGCTTATGCTGGCAGAAATAAGCTAAAATGGGATGCAAATCCACCACAATGCACATTTGCAAAGACAATCACATCAGGCCAGTTTAGAGTTGCCTAGTGTCATGGATGGCTGGGGTACCTGCCCGGCCGGGACGCCTCTGCCTTGGAAGGACCAGGGAGGTAAGTGTGTACAGAGCATCACCTCCCCTGGAACGCTAGATGGCAAACCCCCTAGATGGCACTGATACCTTGGACTCCCACAGGGCTTCATGGGAATTGGAGTCCATTACAGCCCTGTTGGGATCCGGGGGTGCCACCAGGATGTGCTGCAAATGTCCCTGAAGTGGGTCAACGAGCACCTGGAGAACTTCCGGATGACCTATATAAGGGACCTGCAGACACAACTCCAGGAGGAGTGGGACTAAGCTTGCCAGAGAGGAGTGGAGGAGATAAAGGAGAAACAAATTTGATTTGTATTTATTTCAGTTTGTGCTTAGTGTTGGACTGTGTTGGGTACGGGGAAGACGTAACCTACAGACAAAGAAAATACAGTTAGGTCCATAAATATTTGGACAGAGACAACTTTTTTCTAATTTTGATTCTGTACATTACCACAATGAATTTTAAATGAAACAACTCAGATGCAGTTGAAGTGCAGACTTTCAGCTTTAATTCAGTGGGTTGAACAAAACGATTGCATAAAAATGTGAGGGAACTAAAGCATTTTTTTTAACACAATCCATTTATTTCAGGGGCTCAAAAGTAATTGGACAATTGACTCAAAGGCTATTTCATGGGCAGATGTGGGTAAGTCCGTCAATATGTCATTATCAATTAAGCAGATAAAAGGCCTGGAGTTGATTTGACGTGTGGTGCTTGCATGTGGAAGATGTTGCTGTGAACAGACAACATGCGGTCAAAGGAGCTCTCCATGCAGGTGAAAGAAGCCATCCTTAAGCTGCAAAAACAGAAAAAAACCCATCCAAGAAATTGCTACAATATTACGAGTGGCAAAATCTACAGTTTGGTACATCCTGAGAAAGAAAAAAAGCACTGGTGACCTCAGCAACGCAAAAAGACCTGGACGTCCACGGAAGACAACAGTGGCAGATGATCACAGAATCATTTCCATGGTGAAGTGAAACCCCTTCATAACAGCCAACCAAGTGAACAACACTTTCCAGGGGGTAGGTGTATCGATATCCAAGTCAACCATAAAGAGAAGACTGCATGAAAGTAAATACAGAGGGTGCACTGCAAGGTGCATGCCACTCATAAGCCTCAAGAATAGAAAGGCTAGATTGGACTTTGCTAAAGAACATCTGAAAAAGCCAGCACAGTTCTGGAAAAACATTGTTTGGACAGATGAAACCAAGATCAATCTCTACCAGAATGATGGCAAGAAGAAAGTATGGGAAGGTGTGGAACAGCTCATTATCCAAAGCATGCCACATCATCTGTAAAACACGGTGGAGGCAGTGTGATGGCTTGGGCGTGCATGGCTGCCAGTGGCACTGGGACACTAGTGTTTATTGATGATGTGACACAGGACAGAAGCAGCCGAATGAATTCTGAGGTGTCCAGAGACATACTGCCTGCTCAAATCCAGCTAAATGAAATCAGATTGATTGGACGGCATTTCATGATACAGATGGACAATGACCCAAAACATACAGCCAAAGCAATCCAGGAGTTTATTAAAGCAAAGAAGTGGAAAATTCTTGAATGGCCAGGTTAGTCACCCCTGATCTTAACCCAATTGAGCATACATTTCACTTATTGAAGATTAAACTTCGGACAGAAAGGCCCACAAACAAACAGCAACTGAAAGCTGCTGCAGTAAAGGCCTGGCAGAGAATTAAAAAGGAGGAAACCCAGTATCTGGTGATGTCCATGAGTTCAAGACTTCAGGCTGTCATTGCCAGCAAAGGGTTTTCAACCAAGTATTAGAAATGAACATTTTATTTTCAGTTATTTAATTTGTCCAATTACTTTTGAGCCCCTGAAATGAAGGGATTGTGTTAAAAAAATGCTTTAGTTTCCTCACAGTTTTATGCAATCTTTTTGTTCAACCCACTGAATTAAAGCTGAAAGTCTGCACTTCAACTGCATCCAAGTTGTTTTATTTAAACTTCATTATGGTAATGTACAGAACCAAAATTAGAAAAAAGTTGTCTCTGTCCTAATATTTATGGACCTAACCGTAAAAGTTTATTTCTTTTATAAGTGTGCCTCCCATGTCTGTATGTGTCGGGTTGGCACCCATATAGCGCCTTTTGTTACACTAGTTAACCCAACATGCATGCCCAAGGAAAACTCATAAAGACCCTGTGAGAATACGCAGAGACAATGACCTGGGACCTCATGCATAACGCCATGCATAGAATTCGCAGTATAACATGGCGTAAGCACAAAAGCGGAAATGTGCTTACGCTCAAACAAATCCAGATGCATACATCTGTACGTTCGCCCACTTCCACGTTGTTCCGCTACATAAATCCCGGTCAGTGTGAAAAAAAACACATGTGCACGCGCCTGCTGCCCCACCCCGTCTCCTCCCAAAATTACTCCTCTTTGAATATGCAAATCAATATAAATAGCCCTTAAGCTCAACGTTCTTTGAAAAGGCAATGGCAAAAGCACGGGGGAAATAGAAGAAGTTTACCGAATACTGAATGGAGGCAAAGAAAAACGTACTATTTGTTGGTTTAAACAGTGGTATAAACAACAAGAGGAAGCTGATCGAGTGACATAGAGTGTCAGAGAAAATCGAAAGCTCAAGTTCACAAAGTCACACAGTGCCTGAAATAAAAAAGATGTCAGATATTAAAGTCAACGTGAATAGGTGAGTCATAGCCCACCGTCTGAGTTTCATGTAAAAGCTTATTAGAGTACAGAGAAAAAAAAATAGGCACACAGTGGGAGAAAAGCACGAAATCTCAACTTTAATCTCAAAATTTCCACTTTAATCACATAGTTTATTTTGTCATTAAAGTAGAACATCATAAACTTCATCTTAACACTGCTTAACGTACTAGTTCCTCAAATACTATCGTAACTAAAGCAGCACATTAAATGCTTTGTATTGTATTTGATTTTCTATGTGTTCTATGTGTGTGAATCACTACGTGCTTCCAGGCTTTCTCTTCCTCTGACAGGACACAGAATCCGTTATATTTGTAATATTACAGCTCTCTGAATAATTTAAATACTGACGTGTTTACGTGATATCATTTTCATGATAATAGGAGTTAAAGCATGTTATTAAACATGGGAACACAGTGGCGCAGTGATTGTTCATGTCTCACGCAAGATGCTTGCTGCGCCGTGCGCGACCTTCGATGAAATAAATTATTGCAGCAGTACTGTCTCTTTCAAACGTACTAACCCCCAATTCCTGTCCTTACTTCTAAAATCAGCTCTGTAATAGACATTAAGCCATCTGTAAGCTTAGAACGCCGATTCTTCAAAACTTTTAAGGAACATTGAAATATCTTCGTAGCACGTGTTTAATTATTCTATCCATCTATCCTTCCAGTGTCATGCCAGTCCCAGCAAGCATACAGCACGAGGCAGGAACAATACGTGAACGGAGCACCACCAACTCGCTACCGCTGCGACACTGTGTCCTCAAATGTTTAATTATTAACAATATAGATTATTTAAATGAAGTTAAAGTTTTATCTGTATAATAAACATATTTTGCTGCATTTCATCTTAAAAATGATATTGTCATCATATGTAAATATGCACTTTATAAAGTGGCTCAGGTTGTGCAATATTACAGCTGTCGCAAGTTTACAGTGAGGTGATTGTACTTATAGTACAAACAGTTCTACAAGAAGCACTTGATGGACTGATTGAGTGCGTTTAAAGTTCTTGGGATGAAACTGTTTCTGAACCGCGAGGTCCGTACAGGAAAGGTTTTGAAGCATTTGTCATATGAGTGCAGTTCAATAGATAGCATGGCTGAGGCAGCCATAGACTTTATTGTGTTGTAGATTTCATTTTAAATGGATACATTTGTCATTTTTATCCATCAATAAACATTCAGTAAGCTATAAGGCCAAAGAGAAAATGTGCTTTCAGAAAGGTTTGAAAATTTATTAAAAAATCAAAAACTAAAATCTCTCATTCATACAAGCATTCAGGCGCTTTCCTGTAGCACTTACAATAATGGTCAGGTGCATTGTGTTTGCTTTAACTCTCCTTGAGATGTTTCTAGAACTTGATTGGAGTCCACATTTGGCAACCTGGGTTAGACATTGAGAAAGGCACATGTGTATCTGTGTAAAGAAATTTCCACAATTCACACTGCATGTCAGGACAAAAACCAAGTCATGAAATCCAAGGAACTCTCTCTAGACTAACATGATCAAACTGTGGTGAGGTGTCAATCAGGACAAGGGGAATAAAACCATTCCTAAACTTTTGAGTGTCCCTTGAGTGAAACAGAGATGTTTGGAAATACCATTTGGCCAAACTGATTATCTGGACATTAAAGGCCTTGGTGAGGGAGGTGACCAACAATCCAATAGTCACTGTTAAAAAGCTTCACAGGTCCTCTGCTAACATGGAAGAATCTCAGCATCACTCTATCATCCATCTACCCATTATCCAACCCACTATATCCTAACTACAGGGTCACAGGGGTCTGCTGGAGCCAATCCCAGCCAACACAGAGCACAAGGCAGGAAACAAACCCCGGGCAGGGCACCAGCCCACTGCACATTACTCTATCAATCAAACATTTATGATTGAGTAGCTATGCCTCTTGAGTAAAAGACATAACAGTTTAAAGAATTCTAAGAGAATGAGAAAACAACTCACTAGCCGAGTGAGAAAAAAAAAATAATATGTGGGCATAACTCCATGCACTGGATGGCTTCAGGATGAGTGTCTGACTGTGCTTAGCTGAAGCCCAGACTTATAGCCCACAGAACATCTGTTAACAGACACTCCCCATCCAATCTAACAGAGCTAGAAAGGATCTGCCATGAAGAGTGGGAGAAACAGGCCAAACCCTGGTGTTTAAAGCTTGTAGAGACAAACCAAAAAGACTTGAAGCTGGAATTGCTGCCAAAAAGCTTTCTACAAAGTACTGAATGAAGAGTCTGAGTACTTATATAAATGAGAAATTTCAGTTTTTGTTTTTATAAATTTGCAAATGTTTCTAAAAACATGTTTTGACTTTGTCATTAAGAGTTATTGACTTTAGACTTAAGGGCAAAAATGGCTAGTTTATTCATTTAAAATGAAATCTACAGCACAATAAAGTTTGCAGAAAGGGAAAGGTACTAAATACTTTCTCATTCTACTGAAAGTGCAAATTAGAAAAAAAGCTGAATTTGAACCACAATGATTTATCTGTTAAGCATTTACCAGGAATGTTCCTGACATGGAGAAAACATGGCAAAATATACAAGTTGAAGAAATGGAGGTAACACCAGAGCAAAGCCAGTGTAAGTATGACAGATAACCAAACAAGAGGAAAAGAAATGATGAGATTTTGCTTCTGGGCTGCATTTTCATGTTTGCTGTGTTGTTTTCATTGCTTGTGTATCTGATATCATAACATTCTCAGTTCTGAGCTAGGGGCACACAGAATCTATCGTGACAGCATTGGGAATCAAACAATAACAACATGTGCTCCCATAGCAAATTTTCATTTATATGTGTAGCCTGACTAGTAAACACCAGGCCACACAGTAGACAGCGCTGCTACTGAGTGTGCAGCGTACTATTTGGGTTGTGCTATGTGTGTCATTTGCATGTTCTCTCCATACTATTATTTGTCATCACAAAGCCAGTTGATTTCATATTTTAGGTGTTCCTGTTTCAATTTATGCAGTTCACAGCTAAGAGATTTTCCTGAGCACCAGATGGTCGCAAACCTTTTACTTTACTTAGCATTTTAATTTCTATGGCTCTATTTTATCAGATGATGACAATCACAATAATCTGAAGAGAGATTTTTTGGTGACATGGAGGATATGTGAACTCAAATGTGTCCTAATCATTAGCAAAAGAAGGAAAGACATGATGAATTAGGTAAGTCAATGTTAACATGACCATCATAGTCGCAACAACACAACTGTGGTTCACGTCGTTGCAGTTCCCTGAATGGATTTTACATGTCCTGCCCATATTCATGTGGGTTTCCACTCACAGTTGAAAGACATGCAAGTCAGGTGAATTGGTCTTGTTAAATTGGCCATTGTATGCGAGGGTGTTGCTTAAACCCAGCTATTGCCTTGCAACCTATGCATGCTGGGACAGGGTTCAGCTTTCCTCCCATAGACGCCGCATGACCAGGAACATCGTACATCAACGTCACCGCCATATTGCGAGTGGCACTGCTGTGGAGTGAAGTAAAGGATAAAGATGCCTCATGCATGTGCTGCTTGGGATTGTGCAAACTATTCTATGCTCCAAACCAGATCCCGGGGGATTACATTTCATAGGTAAGGCTGAACAATTGTTTTGGTTATATTTGGCCATTAGAAAATCCTGTTTTATAATCTTAACTTTAGCTAGCTAGCAAAGCTATGCATTTATGTGCTCAAGTGAGTGTCCAAACAATGTTTTGGCTAAATGTATTTAGTCATTAACTATGTAGATTGTTGTCAGCTGTTTCTCAAACTCTGAAGGTTTCCCAAAGAAATCCACCTCAGGAAGCAGTGGGAGGTAGCCTTTAGACGGGATTCTGAGAAAGCTGTCCTGTGATGTGTGCCATGCTAGTTTGGTAACAGATGCTGTACTGGCATCATATGATCAAGGCTACCACTTGCTCACATTAAAAAACAAAGGAGGCTTGATGATTCCTTCTGAGGGTCGAGTCAAGGTGGTCAAAGTAGCTGAGCATGTTATCCGATAGTCGACATTAGGGCAAGCTGTCAGTGTATCTTTGATCAATCAGTTTGTTCTGGCTGAAATTGGTACATATGATGTGTTTATCCTCAAGGAGCACATCGAGGATACACAGTTTGAAATTGACAACCATCATTTTATGCTCATGTCTTTAGTTGTGTCTGTCTTCCACAAACTAAGGCTGCACCATATTGCCAGACTGAATACTCTCAAATTACAGGATCTGAGTGAGCGAGAGGCAGTGTAGGTCCATAGGAGATCAGTGAGGTAGGGGGAGCAAGACAATGGGAAGCTTTAAATGTTCAGAGCGGTATTTTGTATTGTATTCAGTAGTGAGCAGGGAGCCGGTGAAGTTGAGAAAGAATAGATGTAAATAGATGTAGCAGAATTTTGAAGATGTTGTAAGCGATGGATACTTTTTGTGGGATGCCAGATAGAATAGAATTACAGTAATCTATACATGAGGTGACTCGGGCATTAACCAATACTTCAGTACTGTGTTGAGTAAGAACAGGACGAAGTCTAGAAATGTTTCGGAGATGGAAGAAGGCAGTCCGAAAAAATTTACTTATAAGGGAGTAATTATTTAATAATAATAATTTAATAATTGCCATTATTAGTGTATAAATGGATATAAATAATTGCATTTAAAGGATTCGCCAAAATCTGTTGTATGTAAACGATACTGTTTTAAACGTTATTGTTTTTTAATCGGAAAACCCGGTTTCCACGTCTACCTGTATTAGATTAAATAGCACTTTTGCCACTCGCAACATGGCGGATGCCCTGACGTATCGTGTCGACTGGGCAACACAGTGAATGCGGCGTCTATCTATATATGGCTATGTTCCCTCCAACCTTACCCTGAATAAACAGGCAATGCAAATGGATGGAATGTCAAGGTTAGAGACGTCTGCACACATATGGGAAACGTTTGGCATGGCCGAACCACAGTTTTTTTTTTTTTTTTTTTATGCCAAAAACGCCACTGGTCATATACAGGATGAGATCATAAGGTTTATTGGTTGTTTGTGGCACATTCACCCATGCGTTTTCTGATAAAATGAGGTAGCGTATATTCGTTGAAGATTAATGACGACTCGTTAATTTTCCAGTAACCCTTCTGTCAGAATGGTATTGCTTTCAGCAGCAGAGAATTCCTACTTGCGGTGGGATATATATAGCGATACACATCATTGAGAGTAGCGCTAGTTTATAATAACAATTATATTCACAATTGCAGTCACGGCGTCTCGACTGCATTTCCATTGGAGCGCTCGCAAGTGCTCGGTTTTCGGCCTATTCCACCAGGACTCGCACTCATTTCCCCTCATCGCTCGTGCTATTTGAGGCTCCTGCTCCGTTTTCTCCTGATCTGTCAGCAAAATATCCCCTCCTCCATCCCACCCAATCGTCAGCCCCGTTTCTCCCTGAGACAACCAGCTATTCACCCCTGATCTTTATAACGACTCCCGTCCGCTGTCCTCCTCTTTTCCTAACTTGGACAGCACATCCGCCTCTCTGTGTCTTGAAGGAACTCTAACCCGCTATGCGATCTCCCTGCTCATCTCCGTTCCTCACTCGTTGCCCCCATTACTTCTTTTCCCGGCACTGATCTGTTCTGAGGCCACATGATTCTGGTACATTCCTTTGGTTGAAAGAATCAATAACACGTACCTCTTCTATAAGATGTTCTTCTGTAAAACGGGGGTGACGATGTTAAAATGGTCTTTTATAAAAGACAGTCGAGTAGTACATTATTTAATCAACCTCCCACTCGTGTTCTTTAAATCCCTCTGATCAAAGAATCTCTGCGCGCTCACTATACAAGTGGGCGGTGCAAAGTCTTTCCTGTTGGATTTTTGTTTTCGACTAGATTACACCAATAGGCGATTTGCTGTCACCTACCGGATGGCGGGAGCACATGTCACTTCTGTTAAAGACATGTGTTCCCGACGCTCTCTACTACAGAGTTGTGTCGTTGGCAACCTGTTGCCCAAACCAAATGTTAAAAGACATTTGCTTTTCTGTGGGCGGGTGAATTTCCAATAGGAGATCGAATAAATTATGTTAAGTCTTGGCATATTGATAAAGCATTGATCTAAAACTAGTCCTTCCATAAAACATTCAACGAACGGCAGAGACGCTGGCGCTTTAACCCATAAAACGCAATACTAAAGAGATAGTTCGTATAGTTGGCACTACAGACGTCAACGAAATCGATCTTTTACTCAGAAGACACACAGGTGTTAACCAAAGAACAGCGCAAAAATACAACAAGCCAAACATAAATAAATTAAAAGTTTTCAACGCCTTAGTGTGTACATAGGCATAGTATAAAAATATCTTTAAAGGATTTGAAGTGGATGATGGTGTGGGGAAAATTACGTGTGAGGTAGAGAATGTTCAGGCAAGGTCTGTAAATGGCATAAGTTCAAAGGAGGCCTTTTTGATATGGCTTGTTATATGCATATTTGGTCCAATGTTGTGGAGGGATGACAATTTCGGTTAAGAATTCCATCCATTCATTATCCAACCCGCTATATCCTAACTACAAGGTCACGGGGGTCTGCTGGAGCCAATCCCAGCCAACACAGGGCGCAAGGCAGGAACAAGCCAGTTAAGAATTGGAAATGGAAAATGTGCTTGTTGTATAATAAAATGGTATTATTGTTTGTTTGTTTTTTTTATAATGAGATAGTCAGAGAGAGAGAGAGAGATCAAATATGATATCGTAAAAAGTATTCTCTATGTTGCATAATTATCAAAGGTGTACAGTAACGGCTTTGCACGTATACACCCAAGCTCCCGCCTAACATAACGTTGTGTTACCACCAACTATGAATAACCAACCTGGGCAAGAATCGTAATCACAGTTTTTTTCATTCAAAAAAATCATTAACAAGACGAGACACCTCTGCTGATTGGGCAGGTACAACCTCAGCACTGTGAGCAAGGCAGGGGACACCACTGGATTAAGAACAACCACAGTAACTCTGGGGCAGGTATATGCACTTTCTGCCCCAGAGCTTCAGAATACTGGGCAGAATGCTAATATGATGTCTGCATGTTGTGCGTGGATGTTTTTCCGATCACTTGCCACATCCCAAAAAACATAGTGTATTTCAAAAATTCCACACCAGGCCAGGGGGCAGAGGGGTGCATTGAACCTCTCTCTTTTCTCTATGCAGACCAAACATGAAAAATCCTTCCTATCCTGCCCCGAGGACATCACTTACAATACAATACAATACAATTTATTTTTTGTATAGCCCAAAATCACGCAAGAAGTGCCACAATGGGCTTTAACAGGCCCTGCCTTTTGACAGCCCCCCAGCCTTGACTCTCTAAAAAGACAAGAAAAAACTCGCAAAAAAACCCTTGAAGGGAAAAAAAAGGAAGAAACCTTGGGAAAGTCAGTTCCTGTCCCAGCCCCAAGGACATCACTATAAAAAATCCCTACATACTTAAACAGTTTTGTTTTGGACTCTAACCAGTACACATTGTACTCTACTTTAAAGCCTTTTGCAGCCAGGGAAAGTATATGGGTGGCTGTCCCAAACCTTTGTTGTGTGTCCAGCTGTTTCTTTTACTATA
>JANRMT010062807.1:1246064-1259175 GCA_026402145.1 Polypterus bichir lapradei
GTGCACAGCCATTTTAAGATCTCTCCAGAGATGTTCAATCGGATTCAAGTCTGGGCTCTGGCTGGGCCACTCAAGGACATTCACAGAGTTGTCCTGAAGCCACTCCTTTGATATCTTGGCTGTGTGCTTAGGGTCGTTGTCCTGCTGAAAGATGAACCGTCGCCCCAGTCTGAGGTCAAGAGCGCTCTGGAGCAGGTTTTCATCCAGGATGTCTCTGTACATTGCTGCAGTCATCTTTCCCTTTATCCTGACTAGTCTCCCAGTTCCTGCTGCTGAAAAACATCCCCACAGCATGATGCTGCCACCACCATGCTTCACTGTAGGGATGGTATTGGCCTGGTGATGAGCGGTGCCTGGTTTCCTCCAAACGTGACACCTGGCATTCACACCAAAGAGTTCAATCTTTGTTTCATCAGACCAGAGAATTTTGTTTCTCATGGTCTGAGAGTCCTTCAGGTGCCTTTTGGCAAACTCCAGGCGGGCTGCCATGTGCCTTTTACTAAGGAGTGGCTTCCGTCTGGCCACTCTACCATACAGGCCTGATTGGTGGATTGCTGCAGAGATGGTTGTCCTTCTGGAAGGTTCTCCTCTCTCCACGGATGACCTCTGGCGCTCTGACAGAGTGACAATCGGGTTCTTGTCACCTCCCTGACTAAGGCCCTTCTCCCCCGATTGCTTAGTTTAGATGGCTGGCCAGCTCTAGGAAGGGTCCTGGTGGATTCAAACTTCTTCCACTTACGGATAATGACGGCCACTGTGCTCATTGGGACCTTCAAAGCAGCAGAGATTTTTCTGTAACCTTCCCCAGATTTGTGCCTTGAGACAATTCTGTCTTAGAGGTCTACAGACAATTCCTTTGACTTCATGCTTGGTTTGTGTGTGACATGAACTGTCAACTGTGGGACCTTCTATAGACAGGTGTGTGTCTTTCCAAATCATGTCCAATCAACTGAATTTACCACAGGTGGACCCCAATGAAGCTGCAGAAACATCTCAAGGATGATCAGGGGAAACAGGATGCACCTGAGCTCAATTATTGAGCTTCATGGCAAAGGCTGTGAATACTTATGTACATGTGCTTTTTCAATTTTTTTATTTTTAATAAATTTGCAAAAATGTCAAGTAAACTTTTTTCACACTGTCATTATGGGGTGTTGTGTGTAGAATTCTGAGGAAAAAAAAGAATTTAAACCATTTTGGAATAAGGCTGTAACATAAAAAAATGTGGAAAAAGTGATGCGCTGTGAATACTTTCCGGATGCACTGTATATATATACATATAAAAGTCAAAGCCCTCATTGACTCCTCACTAATTCTCTCACTCTCCATATAGGTACAAAGCTGAAATTTCGCATGCTCATTCCTTGTAGTGTACTTACAAAAGTTAGGTAGGTTTCATGTCCTATTGCAACAGCCAAGGGGGGAAATGGGTGTACCCCCTAAATTGTATATATAGATAGGGGAAACCCCTCCTCACTATTTCTGCGATTTCCAATATAGGAAGCCCAGATTTCCCATGCTCATCCTTTACACTGTACTTACAGTTGTTAAGTATGTTTCATTTCACCCCATAACCTGTAATGAACTTTCAAAAATAACATCTTCTTTTTGGCGGTTCTCACCATTATGCCGCAAGGAACTTTTGGAACTGACCTCTCCTTTTGGCGGTTTCGTTCCTTAATTCTGTAGACAGAGGATTTATTTCACGGCAGAAACACACAAGGGCTGCCCCGGTCCTCCTTCCTTTTTCCGCATGCCTGCTGTCTGCACACATACTCATGGTTGGCTCCTTGCCTATATACATTAACGACATCTCGCGCTCATGTGCCTCCTCACTTGCTTCCTTACTTTCCTTAGCTGTTTGTCATGCTCACTGCTTCTTCCTTCTTCTTTACTCCACCGCTTCAAGCCTGTTATTGTTCGACTTGCTTCATGCCTTCCTGCTGGTGACTCCTGCCTTTTCATTTAGTTTCTTCACACTCTTAATCCTCCGGGCATGCCTTGGCATACTCTACTTTTGAAGGTCAGCGCACCAATTATGTTACTACAAAACTTAAAACCACCAAAACTGTGTAACGGCACTGGGTTTCAGATCAAATCTCTGCACAAGAACCTCATTGAGGCAACTGTATTCACTGGAACTGGCTCTGGGGAGACTGGATATAATCCTTGCATTCCTCTCATATCGTCTGACCTCCCATTCCAATTCAAACACCTCCAATTTCCAATAAGGCTCTGCTTCGCTATGACAATAAATAAGTCACAGGGCCAGACTATAAAAAGGTCACCACTGACTTGACACAAGATTGCTTCTCACATGGCCAAATGTACATTGCATGCTCAAGAGTAAGATCAGCAGACAGATTGGTCATTTTACAGCCTGAGGGCAGAACTGCAAACGTCGTTTAAAAAGAGATCCTTACATCCTAAAAATGTGCATTTCTCTTACATGACATTTACAATCATAAATTAAACTCTTTACAATTATCAGATTCACTCTCAATACTAAAAGAAGCCTATGGCAATTACATTGACAATCATGTTACGTTATTTTTAAAATGTTTCCTTTTCTTTTTCATAACTTCTTCAACACACTTCTTCTCTGCTGCGAGGCTCGGGTATTTTACTAGTGACATAATATTTGTACAAAGTTGCCTGACAACCTAGAGCTATACAAGCATTTACCTGTGTTTTATTCTATTTATAAAATTAAGAAAAAAAAATAAACAACTTTCTAAGACTCAACATGAAACATGTGATAAAGGCAGAGTTTTAGCCTTGTCTCAAAGGGTATCAAGTAAAGTACATTATAATGCTGTGATAAAAATGTGTACAAGTTTCATTTTTTTTTAATTGAAATGCATTTTCCATTAACAACTCAATGATACTACGTATATTACCACTTTAACACCAAAAAGCACTTCAGTTCATATGGTCAATAAAGGCGCATATTTAGTATGAAGAAGATTATCAATTACATAAACTTTAAAAGGCTTGAAAAAGAATTCAACAAGCATGCTGCAATTTTTTAACAAATTGAATAAAAATAACACAACCACCTCCACCACATGTTTGTGATTCCAATGTTTTACTTTCAAATTATCATTGATGGCAGATAAACACAAATACTGTTGATTTGTTTTAAACAGAGACCCAGTGAACAGTTTAGCAATGTTTTTCACAATTATACCGCACATTTTGGTAACATGACTGGCCACCTGAAAAACAAGACTGCTATCCTGCACTTGTGGCTGTTGACAGTGCTGCTGCTGTTGGTTCTCTGTAATTATCAGCACTATACTGTCAATTAAATGTTGTGTTAGTAGTGTGATGGGAGAAGACGTAAGCAACTGCTGGAGATGTGATTAATACCGGAACATGACAGCATCACCTCCTAATGCCAAACTGTGCAATGGTCATTAGTTAGTTCTCCAACATTTCTTTGAGCACATGTTGTAAAAAAACTTGATATAAGCAGAGATTTAACTTTCTCATCTTAAAACATAAAAAATACCATCCATTAAAAAACAGGATTAAACAAATTCTGAGACATTTAAAATGTACTATCTACTGTAGCAGCAATGGAAAACCTGCTTTTCATTTAATGCAGGATTTTACACTCAGATGTCATCATTCTACATACTAAGGAATTCAAAAAGGAAAGATATGGCTTAAAAAGAAGAAAAAGGCAGATCAAGCAAAAATTGAAATACAAAATGTAATCATTAAAGAAACCAAAATTAATATAATATGTGATACCACTCAATTTTTTCTTTGTATTATGTATTTGTTATTTATTATGCAGCATGATTCTGTTCAGATTCAATTTATATTTTTAATTTGTTCGACTGTAATTTGAGTAATTTGGAAGAGTAATGAACGTGAGGATTGTCCTTATTATATACACTTACTATACTATACATACTATATATGAATAACCACTACTTTTCCAAATGAATCAGCGAATATATTAAAACGCTGCAACTTGTTTATGAAAAAAGGCCGAGTGGAAATGCATAAAGCAAGGAACATCGCCATTCAGAACGGAGGCTGTCATAATTAGATTAGATCCGCAGATTGTCAGCACCGCCATAGAGAAAAAATGGGAAACTGTTTATGGCGTTTCAGCTAAAAAAAATCCGCGGCTGCCGCGCAAGGGGGAGAATTCTACCGATGAACCACAAAAGCGAGACGAAAGCCCTAAACCAAAACGGATGCAATATACTTTTTGACCACAGCCTTTGACGGGGCGCTCTTCTCCATGCTTTAAAAAGCAGTGTCAGCTTGTCTCATTTAATAATAATAATAATAATAATAATAATAATAATAATAATAATAATAGTACATTTTATTTATTTGTAGGCGCCTTTCTAAACACTCAAGGACACCGAACAATAGACAAAACACAGATTATAAAGAAAAGTAAAATACAGAAGTTAAAATCAGACAGAACAATTGTAATCAACAGAAAAAGCAGTCTTAAACAAATGAGTTTTAAATTAAGATTTAAAAAGTGAAAATGATTCAATATTTCTGAGCTCAGGTGGTAGTGAGTTCCAAAGCTGGGGAGCAGAGCAACTGAATGCTCTGCTCCCCATAGTGGTAAGATGGACGAAGGGGACAGTCAAGTGAATGGATGAAGAGGATCTGAGGGTGCAGGAGGGAATGGCAACATGGAGGAGGTCAGACAGATATGGAGGGGCAAGGTTGTGAATAGCCTTAAAGGTTAGTAGGAAAATTTTGAATTGAAATCGGAATTGAACTGGAAGCCAATGAAGCTGCTGCAAAATAGGAGTGATCTGGTGAATAGAGGGGGTTCTAGTAATGATGCAGGCAGCTGAATTCTGGACCAGTTGAAGCTTACAAAGAGATTTGCGAGAAAGACCAAAGAAAAGGGAATTGCAATAATCCAGACGAGAAGTGACAAGGCTATGAACAAGGATAGCAGTGGTGTGGGGAGTGAGGGTGGGGCGAATACGATTAATGTTATGCAAGTGGAAATATGCAGACCGGGAGAAGTTATTGATGTGGGACTGAAAGGATAAAGTACTGTCAAGGATGACAACCAGACTCTTAACCTGTGGGGAAGGGGAGACAGAGGAATTATCAATAACAAATGAAAAACGATCAGTTTTGGATAATGTTGATTTTGTACCAATGAGGAGCACCTCAGTTTTGTCACTATTTAAAAAAGTTTAAAGAAAACCAGGATTTGATTTCTGCTATGCAATCAGTAAGTGAGGAGGGTGGAAAGGAAGCAGTAGGTTTGCTAGTGAGATAGAGCTGGGTGTCATCCGCATAACAGTGGAAGCTAATGTTATACTGTATTTATGAAAGATATTACCGAAGAGAAGGAGGTAAATGATGAAAAGGAGGGGCTCCAGGACAGAGCTCACCTGAAGTAACAGTGGTGGGTTGGGATGTGAAGGTTTTAAGCTGAACAAACTGAGTGCGGCCAGAGAGGTAGGATCTGAACCAATCTAGTGATGTATGGGTAATGCCAATCGAAGATAATCTATTAAGAAGAGTCGTGTGACAAATAGTGTCAAAGGCAGCACTCAGATCAAGGAGGATGAGAATAGTGATTAAGCCAGAAACAGCTGCCATAAGGAGGTCATTAGTAATTTTTATAAGTTCCATTTCTGTACTGTGGAGGGGACGAAAACCAAACTGGAACTGTTCATATAGATAGATTATTTTGAGATAAAAGAGAATGAAGTTGAATAGCCACTATTTTTTCAAGAATTTTACAAATGAAGGGTAAATTAGAAATAGGACGAAAATGACTGAAATTAGTCAGATCGGCACCAGGTTTTTTCAGTATTGAGGTTATTGCAGCAGTTTTAAAAGATGAAGGAACAGTAACAGTAGTGAGAGAAGAGTGGATTATAGCAGAGGAATCAAATAGGGGAGGCAGGCTTTGACCAGAACTGTAGGGAGTGGGTCTAGTTGACAGGTGGAGGATTTAGACTTACAGACAAGATCTGAGATTTCTGAGAAGAAAGGAAGGTGAAAAGAGGAAAATGAGTGAGTTGGTGGGTGAAATTCAAATGAAGTACTGGAGGAATCCGTACCGAGAGACTGGTGAATCTTCTGGATTTTTTCATTAAAAAAGGACATAAGGGAATTGCAAAATTCAGTTGAGTAAAGGTGAGAAGGTAAAGAATCCAGGGGTTGTGTGATTTTGTTAAGCAGTGAAAGCAATGACTTGGTGTTTCCTTCATTGGAAGAAATAATGAGAGTATAATAGTTAGATTTAGTTTGGGCAATACAGTCTTTGTAATAAAATATATGGTTTTGTAAATATCTTTGTGAACAAAGAGTCCAGTTTTTTTATATAACTGTTCAAGTTGTTGGCCTTTGGCTTTCAAAAGCCAAAGTTCAGGTGTGAACCAGGAAGCAGAAAAGGAGAAAAAAAGATCTAGTTTTTAATGGAGTGACAGAGTTAAGAATACCATTAAGTCCAGTGTTATAGTGTGAGACCAATTCTTCAGGAGTGGATAAATTATCTATGTCCATAAGGGAAACAATACTAGAGGAAAGAGAGTCTAAGTTAATATTCTTAATATTACGGAAAGACAAGAGACGGGAAAGCTTAGTGTTGGAAAGTGCAAGTTTAACATTGAATGAAATAAGAAAGTGATCAGTTATGGGGAGTTCATCTGCAGTACAATCAAGAGGAGTAACTCCAGAACAGCAAATCAAGTCCAAGATATGTCCTTTGGAATGAGTGGGAACATCAGTGTGCTTCTGGAATCCAAAACTCTCAAGGCAGGATGTAAAGTCTCTAGTAATAGGGACATTGATATTATCCATATGTATATTGAAATCCCCCAGAAGTATTATGTTTGATGAAACAGTAGATAAGTGTGTAAGGAAAACAGCAAAGTCGTTCAGAAAGTCATTATTTGGTTTACAGGGCCGGTAAACAATTGTAATGATAGTAGGAATAGGACCATTTAATTGACATAAAAGAAATTCAAAAGAACTGAAGGCAGGAACAGATAATGGCAAGACTTTCCAATTCTCAAGATACATTAACGTGAGACCTCCACCGCGGCCAGAGCCATGGGGTTGAGAGATGTAAACAAACCCCGGGGGAGTGGATTGGTTAGGTTGGGAAAAGTCATGGGGTTGTTGCCATGTCTCAGACAGAAAAAGTCAAACTTATGATCAGTGAGGAGGTCGTGGATGAGAGGCCCCTTCCTCTTGAGTCAGCGGATGTTAAGCAGACCTAAGTTAACAATGGCGTTATCGCATATAGCAACGGTGTTAGCTGACCGGCTAGACTGGCTAACACACTGTGGTCAGAGACTCTGCCTAAATTACATCGAGGATGTCGAGACCTAGACCAGATGGAGTTTATTATTTTCGATAGGTCAGCTCTCTTATCCTCACTGCACAGTGGATGGAATTAAAATTTGATAACTGAATGAAAATCGCGATTTTGTCGCCGTTGGATTGTGATCGATCCTCTAATGCAGGGGTGTCGAAATCCAGGCCTGGAGGGCCGCAGTGGCTGCAGGATTTCATTCTAACCCTTTTCTTTATCAGTGACCAGTTTTCACTGCTAATTAACTCCTGTTCCCTTCATTTTAATAGCCCTATTCTTAAGGATTCATTCTTCTGAACTGATTCCTTTCTTCATTAAATGTCAGCCAAACAGAAATGAGATGTGAAACGAGCCAACAGATAACCAGCTAAATCGGGGCTTCAGACTCCAACCAGTTTCACAATAAGAAGCAGATTCTTGCTGTTAATTAAACACATTATTTAATTCCATGGCTTGTAGGTTCTCTCATTCTGCCACAGTGGACATTTCCAGAACTGTTGATTTTTCTGTTTTTTCAAAGACTACCCTCACAATGTTTTGGTGAGCTGAGAGATCAGCCTTACTGAGACCTCCACCTTTCTTTATTTTCACATATTTTGCAATGGGCACAGGTGAGCTGGTCATATGGATTCTTCTTTTGTGTCTCGTTATTGTTTGGCTGCCAATTAAGAAAAAGGAAACAACTAAGGGGCTTGAATCAATGTAATTAAAGTTAAGGCAAAAGAAGGTAATTACCAGCAAAAACTGGTCACAAACTAAGAAGATGGTTAGAATGAAAACTTGCAGCCACTGCGGCCCTCCAGGACCGGAGTTCGACACCTGTGCTCTAATGTGTAATCTGTTGCCCACTTATTTTTCAGTTGCTCCACGGTTGTACTAGTTATTCAGGTCACTGCCTTGCAGTTCACTGTTTACAGAACATGCGGCTAATGCAATTGCAGGCTACGGCGGCAGAGGCTCTCCAAAGAGCATGGTGTGCAAGGCAGGGTCCGGACACGTAAGAGACCACCATTGATCCCAGTGGTAAAATGGCGGATGCAATGGCTGGGAAACGAACCCTGGTCTCCGCACTCCCGCCCATCGTGCCGTCTTTAGCTAAAGCACCATACACCGGATCTCATTAATCCGGGATCGATTCCCAGTCAATGCAGCCAGCCTTTTAATATGTACATCCACGGTCATCCCCTTCATGTCCAGACCTCGCCTTGCACTCCATACGCCTACTGGATTCTCCGCCGCCATAGCCCACACTTGCACGAAGAACAAATATTACAAGCATCCAACCCGCAAAGCACGGATACCGATGGTCTTTTTTAGGTTTAATCACAAATCAAACGTCAACTTATCATCACGATATATCTCATGCCAACGGCATTACGCCAGTGTGAATGTCTCACTGCAACTGGAACTGCATGGTGAGTCAGGAATTTCCTTTCCATTTAGTCATTCTGGTGTATATATACTGTAGTTCTTTATTCAGCTAATATAAAAAGCCAGATTCCCCCTGGGGGGATCTGTCTCATTGTATGGTGACTTTAACGTACAGTACAGGCCAAAAGTTTGGACACACCTCCTCATTCAATGTGTTTTCTTTATTTTCATGACTGAAGGCATCAAAACTATGAATGAACACATGTGGAGTTATGTACATAAAAAAAAAAGGTGAAATAACTGAAAACATGTTTTATATTGTAGTTTCTTCAAAATAGCCACCCTTTGCTCTGATTACTGCTTTGCACACTCTTGGCATTCTCTCAATGAGCTTCAACAGGTAGTCACCTGAAATGGTTTTCACTTCACAGGTGTGCCTTATCAGGGTTATTTAGTGGAATTTCTTGCTTTATCAATGGGGTTGGGACCAGCAGTTGTGTTGTGCAGAAGTCAGGTTAGTTGGACGATCATTTATTTTTCAACAGGACAATGACCCCAAACACACCTCCAGGCTGTTTAAGGGCTATTTGACCAAGAAGGAGAGTGATGGAGTGCTGTAAATGGTCGTGAAAATGAACACATTGAATGAGGAGGTGTGTCCAAACTTTTGGCCTGTACTGTATGTAATGGGCTACAATTCAGTATTGTAAAGAAAATGACATTTCTGTGTGTTGCTTAGTGTAATGGACTATAAACCAGTGTTTTAAAGAAAAGGCAGAATTTCTGGAAAGCTACAGGTTATTGCTGATGGCTATCGACAGGACATAAATATTTACCTGTCTTGCTAAAGAGTCACCTGCTTTGAACAGTCAGACTGCTATGATTTAGTATCTCATCTACACACAATGTGGGGATACAGAACTGTCTGCTTCCTTGGAAAATTAACGAGTTCTTGGTTTCTAATCAAGTACTCAAAGTAAATGTATTTACACTATTTGTTATATAGAGGAAATTGGCTTGTACCATTGTTTTCACTGATTGCCATGTTGATCTATGTAGAAATTGAAGCATATATATATTTCTGGGAAAAGGAGAATAAAAAAAAGAAAGATAGAACAGAGAAGTATGATGAGAGACTCGGGACTGCTGTCTGTTTCTTTTATGCTTTACACCATATCGCTGTGGCTACACCCAGTAGCAACAGTGGCTTGTGCCTGGCCCAGGTTCCCCTAGGCCTGATGTCAGTAACAATTGGGGGCTTGTCCGGGATCAGCACCCTTTCATGGAGACAGTCATCATTACGTCTGGAAAATCCTGTTGTGAAGCTTCAGGGAGGACTCCTGTAATTGTGTCATTCAGAGAGCCCAGCTTCAGGTACAGAAGGGAGATGGCAACATCTGGACTACGCAAGATGCTGATCTGGGATATCCACAGGAAATTAATATTACTGGATTACAATCAACTCAGCATTCTGGCCGCAATTATAGAAGATGAAGAAGGTAATGAAACTGTAGAACTCTCACAACTAGGTGAACAAGAACTTTATTATTTCCTTTTTGACTATGTTATGGGTGATAAGTTGAGAAATTTGGAGAACGAAGGCATGTCACACCTACTTCACCTCCAGGATATGATTTCACAATTCCTAACCGGAAAGGATTTCACCCCTGCTAGGAGTAAGGATTGTACAGGTGTCATCACCACAGGACTGGATCAGGATACTCATTTGAGCCAAGCTAAACATCTTGGCACAAACTTTGAAAATAGGAGGAACTCTGGGGACTTGGGGAAAGGATGCCTCCCTTATATCACTTCAGATCAAGTGGTAAGACTTACTGATGTTGCTGCTTTTCTGCCTCGCAGGGAGTTTAAAGTCCATGGTGGCCAAATTTATGATGGGGGTTCTGAAATTGTATACAGTAACCTTTGCAAATAAATAGATGTAGGGCTACATGAGGGATTTACTGAGTCTGAAATTGTTAAGTCTGTATTAAAAGTATTTATACCAGGTATCTTCAAAAATTTTCTCATGAGTAGAGATGATCTCACATTAGAAGAACTCAAACGATTTCTTAGGCTACACATTAAGGAAAAAAGCAGCACAGAACTGTTTCAGGAACTAAGCCATACGAAACAACAAGATAGGGAAGGACCTGAAAAATTTGTATATAGAATAATGGATCTTCGACAGCGTGTGTTGCTCACATCAGAGCAGCATGGAGCTGAATTCAGCTATGACAGAAGATTAGTACGGGCTATATTTCTTCATACCCTTTATCAAGGGTTGAATGAGAAAAATAACAACATCAGACAAGACCTAAACCAATTCTCACTGACCCAAAGGTGACTGATTTTGTAATACTAGAGCAGATAACTAGATCGACCAGGGAAGAAGCAGGGAGAATAAAGCGACTCAATCCACTGAGTAAACATAGGTCAATCACTGTAAATTCAGAAGAGGCAAAAGACGATACACAGGCTGATCAGACTAAAGTGAGTCAGGCAAATGATAGAATACAAATGGACAGTACAGCTGTTAAGTAGTTAACAGCTCAAGTGTCTGAACTAGCAAAGAAATTTGAAACGATTGTGAAACTTAATTATAATGATAATCTGACAGCTATCCGTGCACCTCAAGCTCAAAATATAACTATTGAGCAGCTAATAGCTCGAGTGTCAGAACTAGCAGAAAATGTAGAAAACATTGTAAAATATACTGATACCAATGGCTGGAGAGCCGTTCGTGCACTTCCACAACTGGACTCTCAGGTATCAAGTCTTAGTCCTAAACAAAGATGCAGAGGATGTGTCCAGCAGGGAAAAGGATTGTGCCATCACTGTTTCCATTGTGGTCAGATGGGACACAGAGCAGTTGGCTGTACCAAGAGGCGGGAATCAGGAAACAGGAGTAACAGGTCCTCTCAGACTTAGAAACCCACAACGCGACATAAGGACCGTCAATGACTTACCTATTGAAAGAGACACTAAATCGAACACAGTGAAAAGGAAAATGCAAAGATCAGCAAGAACATATAGTGAAACACCAGACTCAGCGTCTGATCACTCCGATCAGGAAGCTGAAACCTCATATAGCCCCCACCACTTGCCACGCTTTCCTGCGCATGTCAGATCTGAGGTCACAGAACCTGAGTCACACTCAAGGTTCAGAACCAAGGCCCGAGAGTTCTACCCTGAACCACGAGATCCACAACAACCTGACAGAAATCCTTTGCAAGAAACATCAAAGGAACAAGGACTGGAAATGCAGAGCAGTGTTGCTGAACCCCAGGTGGGGAACATTGATGAAGCAGTGGAACCCACAAAAGGTCAAGAAGACACAGCAACAGAACACCAGAGTGACAGAGAAGGGAACACTTTAAGAAGATCAGCTCGCACTGTCAGACCCAGAGAAGTATTCACATACAACAGACTGGGACAGCCATCATACTAGTCTTGGAATCCTGGTGTCCATGCAGTTATACAAAATCCTATGTATTTGTTACCAAGCACACAATAGTGTATCCAGCATACCCAGGATTTGATTATTACATAAGACCATTGGATGACACACAACAGACACTGAACCAAAGGCTGAGCCATTAGAGCAAGATGTCAGGAGACATCTCAAAAAAAGTAGGGGATAGTGTAATGGGCTACAATTCAGTATTGTAAAGAAAATGACATTTCTGTGTGTTGCTTAGTGTAATGGGCTATAAAATAGTGTTTTAAAGAAAAGGCAGAATTTCTGGAAAATTCTGCTACAGGTTATTGCTGATGGCTATCGACAGGACATAAATATTTAATTGTCTTGCTAAAGAGTCACCTGCTTTGAACAGTCAGACTGCTATGATTTAGTAACTCCTCTACACACAATGTGAAGATGCAGAACTGTCTGCTTCCATGGAAAATTAACAAGTTATGGGGAAATTGATTTCTAATCAAGAACTCAAAGTAAATGTGTTTACACTATTTGTTAAGCAGAAGATTAACGAGTTCTGGGGAAATTGGTTTCTAAACAAGTACTAAAAGTAAATGTGTTTACACTATTTGTTATGCAGAAGAAATTGGCTTGCACCATTGTTTTCACTGATTGCCATGCTGATCTATGCAGAAATGGAAGCATATATATATATATATATATATATATATATATATATATATATATATATATATATTCCTGGGAAAAGGAGAATAAAAAAAGAAAGTGAGAACAGAGAACTATAATCAGTGACTCGGGAATTCTGTCTGTTTCTTTTATGCTTTACACAATATCGCTGTAGCTACACCCTGTAGCAACAGTGGTTTCTGCATGGCCCAGGTTCTAATAGGCCTGAGATCGGAAACATATACCCAAAGAAATGAAGAACTCCCCCAGCCTGTCCATGGACCGAGGAGCTGCAGGCAGAG
>JANRMT010062807.1:1259275-1331562 GCA_026402145.1 Polypterus bichir lapradei
TCTCAAAAAGGACAGAGGACTCCGTTTTCTTCTTGTGTTTTTCCCAGTCAAGAACAACAGGCCGATATCCTGGCTCTATATATTCGAGACCAAATCTCTCTCCTGTGTCACTGTCAGAAAGATGAAGGGCAGGATATTTTTCTTCCCCAGTTACTCGTTTGGAGGCTGCATTCAGCTCTGAAATTAGTGCTGGGTCAAAAACACCTGGTAGGAGAACACCGGGCTGCTGCAGGTCCACCAAGCGCTGGTAATTCCACCGAGCAACACCTGTCATTCCTTGAGCTTGGAATAACTCGGAGGATACTTGTGTTCCAGTGACCCAGTGAGACTGGTGGAAATGGTAGCCCTCCTGCTGAGATGTTCCTCTGATGGGGATCCAGACAGGAACTTTGGCCCCCTCACCCTGAACATGGTTCAACTGCACAGTCCCACCATACCTGTACAGTATGCCACCTGGAAGCTCAGGATCACTGAGGCAGCCCCGAAGGATGTGCACTCGCTGAATTCTCCAAGACTTTAGCATGGATGGCTTGAACAGGTATACATCATTTGGATCCTTTGCTAGGTAAAAATGCTGAAACACCTCCTCAACCCTCTTCACCAGCTCATCTGGCTGTGGTATCTTTGTCCTACAATGCTCACGGATATGTTGCTTGGTGGGATTTGCTGGATAAATTCCACAGAACACATAGGCATCCTTGAGTCGCTGCAGGTCTTCCTGATCCACAACAGAAAATGCGGCAGAAAGGAACTGGCAAAAAGAGCTGTAAAGGGCATGATGCTCAGAGACACACTCTCGAAGAATTCGCCGCATACAGTAGAACAGATCCAGTTTGATGGTAATGTTTCTGTTGTACATTGTTCTTGATGCACATCTGTTCAGTAGATAGCCATGTATGGCCTGGGCTGCAATAGAATCAGTTGTTTTCCAAGCATTCCAGTCAAGATGCTCCACTTGCAGAGATTCCGCAACCCTGAAGGCTGAACAGCAGTCCCTGAAAAACACAAAAAGAGAAAAACTGAATTATGCAGTAAAGATGTACTGTATCCAGCGACTCTTAAACCCAACTCTGTGGTCTGCATATTACATGACTCATTCCTTAATTCAAATTACTTTCATTCAAAGTGACACATTCAGTAGATAAATAGAAAACAATGGCTACTGCCCCTCACCTGTCTACCCACTGGAAGTCAGCCTTGTCAACCTCAGCAATTCTGTACCGGTTAGCCAAACCCTGGTACATGGGCTCCAAAGACTTATCTGTCTCAGACTGTAGCATTATCCAGGATAGGATCATCCAGTTCTCGTTCATCACTGTGTGAGAGGACATGGTTCCGGATGTGAATGCGACCTTTTTGGCGACTTTCCTGCTGTGGTCTGAGCGCAAGGCTTGGCCAAACGTGCCTTGGAGGAGCTTTTTTATGGCAGGCTCTTGCCTTTTGTATTCATATAAAAGGCAGTCTGTTAGGTAATAGGGAGAGACTGATACTCCACACCAACCATCAGAGTCCTCATATCCACCAAAAGGACCTGGTTTGTTGTTCCCTCCGAGAAATTCGCTGATGGTTCTCTGACCATACAGGCCTTTCTCAGCATCCATGATATTCTGACAGCTAAGGAGGTAGGCCAGGTGAGCCCGCTCGTACCTAAGATGCATCATTTCTATTATCTGGTTAGCCATATCATTAGGGGACTTTCCCGTTCTCCTTAGTTCATCCATCACAGTTTTGCAGATGGCCTTCTTATATGTTATAATGGCAGGCAAAATGTTGGTGAATCTCTGTGGAAGTTTTTCTAACCACTGTGGATTGTCAGCATACCAGCGTTTTTTACATGCCCTGCAGGAGAGTCTTGATGCAAACAGGTAGTATTGTCCATTGATGCCAACAACAACACGAGGCCTACCCACACCTGCTGATACAATATGTGGTTGTGAACAACCCTGAAGACATGGAAGAACATAGTTGTTCCTCAGCCTGCCCATTAAGTTGTCATTTTCAGGCTTCCAGATGAAGAAGGGGTGAAGCTGAAAGCACTTGGGCGATGGGAGCTCAGAAGTGCAGTCTATCAACTCAGGCTGAGGTGGGAAACGCCACAAAGACACCATCTTCATTGGGTGGTGAACAGGGAGGGAGCCGGGCAACAGCCCCATCGATTCCAGCTCTGTTTTCATCCAGGCCTTCTGTTGCTGGGAGCAGTTCCACTGGCTAATATCATGATCATACCCAGGATACTGTAAAGGGTCAGAAGCACCTGTAATCCCAAACACAAATATATGTTTTTTTTCATTGTCAAGTGGTGTTGTGTACACTAGTAAGTGGAGACAAAAGGAAGAAAAGTACAAAATCCTTGTGAACGTACTTTGAGCCCTGGGTATCGCCTGTTGTGATGCAGCTTGTCCTGTTGTTTGCAGGAGAGGTGAAGAATGTTGGGACACTGAAGATACTGAGAAGAAATTCAACAGAAGGTTTTAAGTGCATGTAAGGGTGGTCCAGATCTAATTATGCAATTATGAAAAGGCGAACACATCACACCCGCTGTTCGACTGACAACCGTCTCCCCGCCATTTTGGAATGCAGGGCAGGTTTGCCATCTGTCAGCAACAAAAATAATTTTTTGTGAATTCTCTATGAAATAAACTTAATTATAGCGTAATGAAAATTGCATAATTAGATCTGGACCACACTATAGATTGACTATGGAATTCTAAAGAAAATGGTAACATTTTAAAGCCTGTTTTATTTAGAGTTCATACTTACCAGTTGTTTTGGACTTGTGCCTTAATGGAGTCCTAGACATAGTGGCAGTTGTAGAATGTATTGCCCTTGCTGTACAGAGTAGAAAACAAGTGAAGTACATTACCGGGGAGAAACAAGTAAATTATAACAATAGACAAGCAGAATATGAGAACAATGTAAATTATAGTGGGCTAGTGACCTACATGTTGAAAACACTTCAAGTTGAGTTGCAACTGGCTCCTGAACAAGACACAGCAGCTCTGGAGGAATGGGCACTGGTTGCTTTACAACTGGATCTGTGTTGATGCAAAATCAAAATCACATTTGATTCGCTTAAAATATGTAGGCTTTTATTTTTGTTAAAATTACCAAAAAAACAGAATCAAGTTTACCATCTAATAGTACTGATTGCACAGAGCTAGGTACTTCATCAGGTGGTTTAGACACAGTCACACATGGAGTAGAATCACCTGGGAGGAGACCAAAAAAAAAAAAAGAAAACGTCAGTTTTCAAAGTTGAAAAAAATGTTTGAAAATTGTTGATGTAAGCTGCCTCATGCATTGTCTGCTCAATTAAATGCGATAAGAAAATCCAGCATGCTATACCCGCATTGCAACACGTCTTGTGGATGTCCACAGCTTACTTGAGCAGATAAAGCACTAGAACACTTGAACATGCAAAACAATAAAATAACACTTACCCTCCTCATAGTTTGAAATTAATGATTTTGTTCTTTTGATATTGTTAGTGGAACATGAACAAAAGAACTTTATTAGTTGAACATGGTCAGAACATGACCAAAATAATAAACTATTGAACGGATAAATTCATCTTTTGGTCGTCAGATCTGAATTTATGTTGAAAAACCTGTTTCTACTGATGTTGGTAGCCCCAGGAGTTGTGGTTCAGCTGCTAAAAATCAAAATGGTAGAAAGTGGTTAGTGGACACCAAAAAAAAAAAAAAAAAAAAGATTGAAAAAACATCTAACACTTGTAGTGCTATATGTATCATATTAGTTACCATATTGGGTCTGGAATAATGAAGGTGGGTTGTTCAGCATTGCCTTCTCCAATTCTTCATAATCATCCATTCCTAAGGGAATAAACACACTTAAATAAATAAACAAATAAATGTGTATTGACATAGCCCTACAGAAAACATTGTCATGGACAAACACACAATAAAAAAAGATATAGACTTGAAATTAAAATGTCCATAGGCTATATGTGAAATAACACAGGATTTTAGCAGTATTTAGGATACCCACCAGGCAATTCACTTGGATTGGATGGCAAAGATTCGTTAAACTGAGTAGCTGAAGATGGTATGACCACAGCCTGGCTTTTCCTCAACAGGTACTGTTGCAAACGTTGCATTTTTGTGCCTTCTGAACATTTTTGTGCCATGATGAAAGCTGCATAACCATCTGCCCTGCCCTCCCAGATTTGCTTCCAGGTGCTCTTCCCTCTCACACCAAAACCAACAAGGTTTTCATCTTCTGAAGATGCTGGAAGAGCTGGTCTCTCTGCTTCATAATCCAGAAGAGACTTTATCTCCTGAAAGCAGAGTGCATATTCCTCAAATGACAGAAGACTGTCCTTGCTGTTTCCACCTTCAACAAAGATTCCCGTGTCTCTTTCCTTCTGAATATTTTGAATGATGTAGACTGCATATCCTACATCATTTTCAAGAAGCCACCTAAAAGACTTGCCTTTATACTTTCCAAACTGGAGAACATACTCCCCAAGTACCTCCACTTTGTCAGTGGTATCACTCCCCCTTTCCAAGACAATCCTGATGGCATTTCTTCGGACGGTCTCTTGCTTCAGTGGGGCAGACTTGTCTCTCAACCTTGGGTTGTCATTTAGTATTTTTGCTTCATTAGATGGGTCTTGGTGCAAAAAGCCTAATGGTCCTTTACGAAAAGTCACTTTCGCAAGCCCTGGAAAAAATACTGTTGGCCTCCTCTGCATTTTGACCTAAAGGGAGAAAGCACAAGAAAGTCTAGTAAATATAAATGTCCTGAGATTCCTAGAGTTTCTAAAGCTTAAGCATTGAAGACAAAGAAGTGATACTGCAGATGCCACACTGTGGTCCATTAAACTTCTGTGGAATTAACTGGACTTTTACTTAAATACTGAGGTATAAAGGAAAGACAGAAGTTTTCCCTCTCATGGAAAAATGAAAGCCATCCAGTAGGTACTATACAAATGATGATTCAAATGAATCTACACATACATACACACATTATATATATATATATATATATATATATATATATATTGCACACATACATACTATTTATAAGTTTATTATAAATGTATATAACACACTAACTATATATGGCTGTGAGCATTTTTAACCAAGAAAACCGGATAAAGAATTATATAAAAAAAGCTTACCGGGGACTGACTTTTGTGAAATAGCTAACTAAATGATAATGACAAACTATTAAGCAGAATACATGCTTCACGGAGATTGATCAAGACGTCTTTTTATTCTCCAAACACTGAAATTAACAGAACTATCAAAACTTCATTCTTTCCATAAATTAGATAGACAGACAGGCAACAGTATCATATACATTTCTCAAATCAGAGAATTATGTCGAAAAGAAATTAATCATATATCAATTGACACACGCTGAACGCAGGCAAGCGGGCAGAGAGAGCGGAGATAGATGTGAAAGGCGCTAGATAGATTTTACACATCGGGCAAAATAGCGACCACTTGATAACAGTATTAGCTATAATCAATGAGATCATAAATTAATCAACATAGATAAGCTACCAAGATTCTACCAAGAATTGAAAGCTTGGCCAATTGAGGCCCGTATCAGCTACCAAGAATTGACCATTCACAACCCATTTCAGCTACCAAGAATTGGCGAATCACGGCTCGTGTTGGCTACCAAAACTCTCCAATATTATCTACTTGCAGAGCCACAGCACCATACGTCACCGCAGTTGTAGACCCGGAAGTGGCCTCACCTTCGTTTCAGGACTGACTTCGTAAAATTACTTTTAAAAGGTTTCGGCAGGTCTCGGCAAAGCCCGGAAAGTAACGTTGGGTCAAAGACACGTTCAGAAATTAAGCGATAAAAATGAGAAGGAATAAAAGTACATCAAACCAAATAATACGCATCATTGTGAAGTTCAGATGATTTCTGCCATCACATCGTGTCATACATCAAACTAAACAATACGGATCATTTCTGTGAAATATTATTAACATTTACGTTGTGTTCGGGTCTGTGGGAACCATCTAACACAGGGGATCTCAACGTCGGTCCTGGGGACCCCCTGTGGCTGCATGTTTTTGTTCCAACCAGATTCCTAATCAGTGACAACACCTGATAGCACTGATCTCATTTAATTAGCTGGTATTTTTTTTTTCTTTTATTCGACATTCATAAAAGCATTGCAGCATGATTTTTACATTTATAAGACATTTATAAATATTTGTTTTTGCTCTAGATTTAAAGGCTTAACTCTCTTTTGTTGATTTCATTATACTTTGCCCTTTCTCTGTGCAGTTTTTCCCCCTTCGTTGTATCTTATTAATGACAATTTAAAACGAGCAGATCAGACACCCAGGCAAACAACACTGAATAATCAAAGGCTGCAGCTACTTTACAGTCAGACCCACTAATTAGTAAATAATGGATTAATTAAACAATTAGAACACCTAGAAAAGCAGAATGAAAATCAAGATGAAAATACTGTTAAAGAAAAAAAAATACATTATTCCTATATAACTGCTTGGTACATTTTAATTTATTTTTTTTTTAGCAAACTTAAGTTTTCTAATTAATATATTGTTCCTTAAACAAAGAACTTGGGAAATATCAGTTCACTTATTTAGCCCAGGAGTTCAATTAAAAACAGAAGCTGGTTGGAACAAAAACCTGCAGCGACAGGGGGTCCCCCCAGGACCGACGTTGAGAACCCCTGATCTAACATGTCGACAAAATTAAAATCATCAAGATCTGTGTTAATTGAAAATAGTTTTTTAGTTTACATTCATGAATTGAAGTATACAATACAATTATTATACACCACATTAGAGTTTAGTAAAACGTTAATAATAAAAGTGATTACTTTTTTAAAAATGTACTATGCATGTGTGCAATTTTGTTCTAAACCAATTTAGAATTAACATTTAATTCATTTAATTAATATCCAATATTTTTAAATACTGTATGCATGTGAAGACAATACGTATTCTACACTGAATTATGCGATATATTAATTGCCTTATATAGAACTGCTCTAGTTTTTGTCACTTATTATTATAAATGATGGGCCATCAAAAGAAAAAAAATACTACGAAGAACACAATTTATGTAGCACCCTTCCTATGCCCAAAATTCAGAAAGAACAACAGGACCCATATAACACTGGCTACATATAATATCTTCACTAAATAAAGATAAATACAGGATATACAAAACATTCAAATAGAATAAAATACAACAATCCAGACTAAAATACAACATATAATACTACAAACAAATCTTGAACAAATAACATAAATTGTGATAAAAATGCAAACCCCGAGTACCTGGACAGATAAAGGGGGTGAACTGAAAGAAGGGGCAGAATGTCAGGTCTGTTTAATGTCTTCCTAAACAAATGAGTTAAAAACAAATGAAGTGAGTCAGCTGATCTCATTAATTTAGGGAGGTCAATCCACAGTCAGGGTGCTACATACAGCCGAAGGCCCTGCTGTCACCCACAGAGTGCAGGTTAGTGTGGGGCACATAATGAGAGGATGAGTGGGCAGGTCAATAACAGAATTTGATATTCAATCCTGTAAGACACAAGGAGCAGTGAAGGTGCAGCAGGATGGCTGTGATGTGCTCACTGTTGCCAGTTCTTGTCATTACTGTCGCAGTTGAGTTTTAAATCAGCTGGAGCTGTGATATAAGATTAAAAGTGGCACCTGCCAGTAGTGACTTACAATAATCAATGTGGGATGTGATAAAAGCAGGGACAAGTTTCTCAGCATTCAAAAAGGAGAGGAACGGGTAAATATAAGGAATGTGAGACAGGTGGAAGTAATAAAGTTTCTTAATGTGGCTTACATGGGTGAAATAAGAAAAGGAGGAATCAAAGTGACACCAAGATTCTTTGCAGTAAAAGGTCTGATGAGGTCACCACCATGAATGGTTGAAGAGGAGCTTGTTTTCTTAAGTTACACTTTAGTGCCACTTTGCAAATTAATTTTAAAGAGTTTTGGTCTGTTCAAGTTTTAATTTTAATTTCACTGAGGTAAGCTGTGAGCTGAGAAAGCTGTGACGAAGTGTCACTTTTAAGACTGAAATAGATCTAAGCATCATCTGCATAAAACTGATAAGCCAGTCCAGACCTACGAACATCCTCCTTAAGGGGAAGCACAGAGATACAGAAGGGCAGAGGATGTCATTTCATTAACAAGGGGAAGTCAGATGGAGGAACTCCTGTGAGAAATTAAGGCATGACGCTTACCCTGGGCATGACATAAGCTGCATGGCCACAACGCCATATGCAATAACTTACTTTTACACAAAATGGGACAGAAGCTCCTTAAGAGGAAAGTAAGAATGCTTAGTACAATAAGGAAAAATAAGCCAGAGCTCCCATCTCAACTGCTGGGCACACGGAAGGCCATTGAAGACATGAAAGGTTGTCTAAACAAATGAAACATCCTTGGTGCACAATGTGATCTGCACAGAGATAGGAGATTCCATAGCCAGAAATGATGATGGACAATAATGCTACAAAAACAGTGGAGAATTTAGACAAAACATTACGTTGGATGCTGGCCACAAGCAATTTTTTCAACATACTGAACATATCAGAAAAAAATACTTTTATTATCTCGACAACCTTGAACCAAGACTGGAACAGGGAGAAGGAGAGGAGCAGGGTAAACCATTGGTGACACCTCGCATGCTACTGGGACGACATATGCCGAAGACCCCAGCATGTACGGCCATTGTGTCGATTCAACAGTCCAATCCACAGGGGAACCAATGACGGCACCCGTAGTTTGTATGCATAGTGAGTGTGTTTGTGTTTCACACTGGGTGAACTGTACAGTTATTACAGTATTGTGTAGAAAATGAAAATATTCCGTTCTACTTGATAAACAAATAGAATGTGACCTGAGGGTAAAGAGTAAACAGGTTATTTACATTGCTTGTTAAAATAAAGTGACCATCTGATTTAAAAAAAAAATGTCCCTCAATAGTACATACGTAGCAAAAATGTAATCATAAGTTGAGATTCAATACAATTATATTTCATGCTTCTCAAAGAGAAATTAAAATAAGATGTTTGTAAACTACTGCATTTGTGAAGGACTGAAGTGTGGGGCTACCAAAACTATCATTGAGTGTATTTCAGTAATTTGTGTAGTGACTTAGAAAACCATAAATATTACATTAAAATATACTGCTCAAAAAAATTAAAGGAATCCTTTTTAATCCAAGTATAGCATCAAGTCAATGACACTTATGAGCTATTGATCTGGTGGTCAGTTAAGTAGCCGAGGGGCTTGGTCATCAGTTTCAGCTGCTTTGGTGCACGGGGGGGAGGGGGGGGTACGAGGGGGGTTCAACAATGAGACGACCCCCAAAACAGGAATGAATGGTTTAACAGGTGGAGGGAGGCCACTGACATTTTTCCCATCTTCATTTGTTTTGTCACTCATTTTTCATTTGGCTACGGTCAGAGTCACTACTGGTAGCATGAGGCCATACCTGGACCCTACAGAGCTGGCACAGGTAGTCCAACTTCTCCAGGATGGCAGACACATCAATATGTGCCATGCCAGAAAGTTTGCTGCGTCTCCCAAAACAGTCTCAAGGACACTGAGGAGATTCCAGAAGACAGGCAGGCAGTTACTCTAGGAGAGCTGAACAGGGCAGTAGAAAGTCCTTAACCCATCAGGAGGACCAGAGGAAAAGGATGAGCACTGCCAGAGCATACAAAATGACCACCAGCAGGCAGGCCGGCCACTGGTGTGAATGTCTCTGAGCAAACAATCAGAAACAGACTTCATGAGGGTGGCCTGAGGGCCCGACATCCTCCAGTGGGCACAGTGGAGCTCAACTGGCATTTGCCATAGAATACCAGGATTGGCAGGTCCACCACTGGCAGGTGCCCTGTGCCTTTCACAGATGAGAGAAGGTTCACCCTGAGCACATGTGACAGACGTGTAAGGGTCTGGAGAAGCCATGGAGAATGTTATGCTGCCTGTAACATCGTTCAGCATGACCGGTTTGGTGGTGGGTCAGTGATGGTCAGACTGGGGAGGCATATCCACAGAGGGACGCACAGACCTCTACAGGCTAGACAACGGCACATTAACTGCCATTAGGTATCGGGATAAAATCCTTGGACCCATTGTCAGACACTGTGTAGCTTATGTCCAGGGCAACCCTCATGGCTTAATTTATAACATAATAATTAAGTTATCTTAATTTTATAATAATAATATCTTCTATCACAGCTCCAGCTGATTCAAACCTCAACTGCACGAACCAACAACAGCGAGCACATCACAGCCATCCTGCTGCACCTTCACTGCTCCCTGTGTCTTATCATATCAAATTCTGTTCTTGACCTGCCCACTAAGGTCTTCTCATTCTGTGCCCCTCAGTAACCTGCACTCTGTAGGTGACAGCAGGGCCTTCAGCTGTATATAGCACCTAGACTGTGGAATGACCTCCCAAAATTAACGAGATCAGCTGACTCACTTCATTTGTTTTAACTCATTTGTTTAGGAGGACATTAAACAGACCTGACATTCGGCCCCTTCTTTCAGTTTACCCCCTCTATCTGTCCAGGTACTCAGGCTTTGAATTTTTATCACAATTTATGCTATTTTTTCAAGATTTTTATGTTGCATTTTTGTCTGAATTATTGTCTTTTATTCTATTTGAATGTTTTGCATATTCTGTATATCTTTATTTAGTGAGATATTATTTGTAGCCAATGTTATATAGGTCCTGTTCTTCTTTCTTAAATTTGGGCGTAGGAAGAGTGCGATATAAATAGTGTTCTTATTAGCATTTTTATTTTTTTTTCTTTTGATGGCCCATCGTTTATAATAATAAGTGACAAAAACTAGGGAAGTTCTATATAATGCAATTAATATATAGCATAATTCAGTGTAGAATATGTATCGTCGTTTTCTTCACATACATATCTAAAAACTTTAGATTGGCTTAAATGTTAATTCTAAATTGGTTTTGAAGAATTTTGCACACATGCATAGTACATTTTAAAAAACAATCACTTTTATTATAAACATTTTACTAAACTCTAACATGGTGCAAACATAGTAATTACATTGCATATTTCGTTTCATGAATGTAAACGAAAAACTGTTTTCAATTAACACAGATCTTGATGATTTTAATTTTGTCTACATGTTAAATGGTTCCCACAGACCCGAACACAACGTAAATTTTAACATTAATATTTCACAGAAACGATCCGTATTGTTTAGTTTGATGTATGACACAAGGTGATGACAGAAACCCTCTGAACTTCACAATGATGCGTATTTGGTTTGATGTACTTTTTTTCCTTCTCATTTTTATCGCTTAATTTCTGAACGGGTCCTTGACCCGACGTTACTTTCCGGGCTTTGCTGAGACCTGCCGAAACCTTCCAAAAGTAATTTTATGAAGTCAGTTCTGAAACGAAGGTGACATCACTTCCGGGTCTGTTACTGCGGGTCTACAACTGCAATGACGTATGGTGCTGTGGCTCTGCAAGTGGATGCTTCTCACCAAAACTCGGAAAGGGCGGGCCAGCCTCTTGTCAGTTAATGTACTCTGCAAAATCTTATTCAAGTCGGCACACAGAGGCTTTGCGATTTGCGTTTCATTCTGAACTTTCTGAAAATGTTACTCACGAGTGTCGGTTTGTGCAGATATATTTACATTCACGTACACATTTTTTGAATGATTTTTTTAAAGATTCTTGGTGCAGTTTATTACATTTATTAAATATGTGTGCAAAACGTGTAAAGATATAATAATGTATAAATATAATAAACATTGAATTATATAATCAGTTTCATTTTTTATACTTAACACTAATTTCACAAATAATTCATATCAATGCTAATACAGAATAATAATTATATTTATACTCTATATTAGCATTGATGTTATAAAATACTGTATGCTTATAAAATAGACCTACACCTTTAATACTCAGGCGATTCTAATCTATCTATATATCTATATCTATAACTAAATGGTGTGTGTGCTGTTTACTATAAGTATATAAACATTTCCCTTTGCAATATTTCCAAATATTTATTTTTACCTACTTCAAATTAATTAAATGTCAGCATCCACTAGAATATATTACTTCCCAAATTTTATAAATACATACAAACACAAGGCTGTGCACTATTATTTATTCATTCTTACTGTGCTTTCATTTGTATTGCCTCCGTCTTGATTATCTGTGCAGCCGTCTCAGACCATCGTAAAGGTGCTATATAAGTAAGTGAAATGCATTTAATAGATTAAAATCGTCCGAGTATTAAAGGTGTAGGTCTATTTTGTAAGCATATTTTATAACATCAATGTTAACAGAGTATAAATATAATTATTATTCTGCATTAGCATTATATGAGCGATTTGTGAAATTAGTGTTAATTATAAAAAATGAAACTGATTATACAATTCAATGTTTATTATATTTATACATTATATCTGTCTTTACACGTTTTGCACACATATTTAATAAATGTAATAAACTGCACCAAGAAATCATACAAAGATGTGTACGTGAATGTAAATATATCTGCACAAACCGACACTCGTGAATAACATTTTTAGAAAGTTCAAAATAAAACTCAAATCGTCTGTATGCCGAATCGAAGAAGCTTTTGCAGAGTACATTAACTGACAAGACGTTGCCCCGCCCTTTCCGAGTTATGGTAGCCAACACGAGCCGTGATTCGCCAATTCTTGGTAGCCGACCGAGCCATCATTGGCCAATTCTTGGTAGCCGACCGAGCCATCATTGGCCAATTCTTGGTAGCCGAAACGGGTTGTGAATGCTCAATTCTTAGTAGCCGATGTGATTGGCCCGAGCTTTCAATTCTTGGTAGCAGAAAGCTACCAAGAATTACCTCGACTTATGGCTGATCGCTCTGGGGCAGGAGACAGGGATGGTTTAGCACTACCATAAAGAACGAATGGGAAACGGTTTAGGGAGTTTAGCTTAAAAAAATTCGTGGCTGCCAAGGAGATCTGGGTTCGATTCCATGACGGGGGGATGTGTTTTTTTTATTAGCAATAAATGTCAATACTTTTATTACCAAACATGTTTAACTCGCAACATGTGCTCTAGGAGTTGCACCGGAATTATTCGTGCCACAGTTCCATTCTGTACACACAGTTCACTATGGGGCATTCTGTTCGACCGTCCTTAAATATATAAATCCCACCGCGTTTTCAAATCACACCCTCATTATCTCGTTTAATTTCCTGGTAGCTCTGATCGCTTCCACATGTCAATGCGAAAATAAAACTTGTTCTCCTTTAAAGTCAGGAGGCCACCCGGAAAACGAAGCGGCCATGACAATAGCCATTGATTCAGACGGCTCTGTCTTTACCTGATCCGCGCTGCTTGCCAGCGACTTTTTGCTTCGTAAGATTTGTCTTGCTTGGCACTTTATTTTTAAAAGATATTTGGTGTTCTGCACTTTCCTCGTCATTGAAACTCGAGTAATAAACAGCTGGTCTTTTCGTTGTTAACAAAAATGTTTAACGTCCCTGGGTGGGCTCGAACCACCAACCTTTCGGTTAACAGCCGAACGCGCTAACCGATTGCGCCACAGAGACTAGACTTGGCAAAGATTTTTAAATAATGCAGGCAAGTGTTTGGAAAAGGATTAGTTGCTATGTGAAGATGATGTTCTGTATAAACTAGCTAAAAGAAATCGTCAGATGAATACGAAACTGCTGGACATTTGAAAGCGATTTGGGCTTTTAACGAATGTACTAAACCGTTACGATGTATGGCAACAAGCACCCGATTACAAAACAAGACAAGCTGAATTTTGACGGGTAAGCTCGCTTACACGTCCCCGCGCGGATGCTGCGGATTCTTCAGCTAAATCTCAACATTCGTTTTCCATTTAATATTACCGGAGACGGATAATTCATTCATTCATTCATTCATTCTAAACCACTACCGATGTTTTATAGTTTTCGCCACTTCTGTTTTGGGGTCGCTCTTCCGCAGCTTTCGCATCAGCGTTCATAAACAGGCTATAGCGTTTTTCCTTCTTGTTACATAAATCGCACAGCGTAAAATATGTAATGCTGCAATTCGTGCTCACTGTTCAGTCGATTTCTGTCCATCTATCTAGACAGCACCTTCTCTATTATAGTGCCTTTTGTCTGTTATACAGTGCCCAATCTGTATATTTACTGTATAAAGTGTCTTCCCTATCTATCCATCCATCTTATGCTGCTGGGTGCCACCAGACAGATCATGATCAACTGCCTTTGGTTTAAATCCTATGCCTGGTTGTTGTCTATGTGCAGATCCACACTAAGATTATATTACCCGGTGCTTACAAAACAGATGCATCCAATTCAGGGCCATAAGTGAGCCAGACCCTTTCCCAAGAGAATCACGAACAAGACAGCAATATTATATTGTATTAATGATTACTTGTGTCCTGTTCCGTGTATTGTATTGACCCCCTTTTTTGACACCCACTACATGCCTAACCTACCTGGAAAAGGGTCTCACTTTCAACTGGCTTTCCCAAGGTTTCTTCCATTTTCTCCCCTACAAGTGTTTTTTTTTTGGGGGGGAGTTTGTCCATGTCTTCTTAGAGCAGGGGTGTTGAACTCCAGGCCTGGAGGGCTGCAGTGGCTGCAGGTTTTCGTTCTAACCCTTTTCCTAATCAGAGACCAGTTTTCACTGTTAATTTATTTTTCACTTCATTTTAATAGCTCTGTATTTAAGGATTCAGTTCTCTCAATTGATTCTTTTCTTCATTAAATGACAGCCAAACAGACATAAGACGTGAAACAAGCCAACAGATGACCAGCTAAATTGGGGCTGCAAACTCCAACCAATTTCACTCCAATCACCTTCTTAATGAGAAGCCCATTCTTGCTGTTAATTACACTCATTATTTAATTCCATGGCTTGTTGCTGCTCTCATTCTGCCACAACACTGTCAAAATGTTTTCGGTGACCTGAGAGATTAGCCTTACTGAGACCTTCACCTTTCTTTATTTTCAGATATTCTGTGATGGGCACAGGTGAGCTGGTCATGTGGTGGCTTGTTTTGTTTCTTATTATTATATGGCTACTAATTAAGAAAAAAAAGAAACATAGGAGTCAAGTTAATTAAAATTAAGGCAAATTAAGTTAATTAGCAGCAAAAACTGGTCAATAATGAAGACGATGGTTAGAATGAAATCCTGCAGCCACTGTGGCCCTCTAGGACCAGAGTTCGACACCCATGTCTTAGAGAGTCAAAGCTAGGGGGATGTCAAAAGACAGGCCTGTTAAAGCCCATTGCTGCACTTCTTGTGTGATTGTAAGCTATACAAAAATAAGTTGTATTGTATTGTACTGTATATAATGTCTTTCCTGCCTCTATCTACAGGTAGCTATTTATTATATAGCCCCTTCCCAATCAAACTAGTACATAGTGCCCTGTCTGTCTATTGTCTTCCTTGCCTATTATATATTGCCTTCCGTATCCATCTACCTACCTGCCAGGGCCAGATTAAAACTTTTAGAGGCCCTAAGCACTTAACAGATTTTGATGCCTCCCAACCTCTATTATTACTACTTTATTATTTTTATTATTGTAAAAATGTGTTTTTTTATTTCATGTGGCAGCTGATTTTTGTGTAAATTTAGTTCAGCTGCACTATTTGCAGTTTTGCACCAAATGGTCCATGTTCAATCCGGTAATGGACAATTTCTGTGGTGCTTCCCTTCCCAGAGGGGACTAGGCGGTCTCTTGGTCTGGAACCCCTACAGATTTTATTTTTTTTCTCTCCAGCTCTTGGAGTTTTTTTTTTGTTTTGTTTTTTCTGTCCACCCTGGCCATCGGACCTTACTTATTCTATGTTAATTAATGTTGACTTATGTTTATTTTTTGTGTCTTTTATTTTTCTATTTATTTTGTAAAGCACTTTGAGCTACATTTTTTTGTATGAAAATGTGCTATATAAATAAATGTTGATTGACTGATTGATTGATGCCCTAAGCACATGCTTTTTTGCTTCATGGTTAATCCAGCCCTGCTACCTACCAACCTATCGTCTATTATGTGCCTTCTCTATCCATCTATTATAATGTGATTTTCCTGTCTATTCGTTTCTTGCAGAAAATAAAAACAAGGACAACTGTGCATGTTAATTACAGTCTCAATTCTTTTTAATTACTAGGAGGCTTCACCCCCTGCCTGTGCTACGCACCAGCAACTTCGTGTCTCTGCCACTCACAAACAACAAAACTTAATTCTCATGGATAGGCATCTTCATTGGGAAGAAACACTAAATTTTCCCAGATAGCAACATGAATTAGACGATCTACAAGTCTCTGACTTAAAGCTTAAATCCGAACAATATATTCAATCTTTTTGCTGTTCCATTATTTCACCGGGTGATAATTTCCGTTTGTTTGTGCTAATACGATCTTTGCTACCATTTTTTTTTTTTTGAGACTTTTGAATTTTCGTACTTCCATTACCTCTAACCTGCTCTGCATGTGTATCGCACCAACGTTTTTGAACCTCTTTACGACGTTCAACTTTATCATCTGCTCCTTGATTTTATGTCCAGCCCCAGGCGTTGTTAAATCACTTGGCACAAAATCTGGTCTCGCAGAACGTGAAAGTGTCTCTCTTCAAAAGATCACGTCTCGTCACTGGATAACAAGTCTCCTCTCCCAAGATTATTTTATTATAATAGAGAGAGATTTTTAAAAGAGCACCCCACAGAATTTGTGAAATTAAAAAAAAAAAAAAATCATGCCCCACTGAATTTAAATCCAGTCTTAAGTTCAAAAAGTGAGACTTTAGGCTAGAAAAAAATGCTATATTTTGTTTGAACAGTGTGGCATTTATATCTAAATATGTTCAAAAGAAAAAAAAAAAAAATTTTATAGTTTTTTTTTTTTTTTTTTTTAATAAAAATTTAACATTGTTCTATAGTTAAAAATAGAAAAAAGAATTCTATTCCCACCAGGGAATCAAACTCAACGTAAGGCAGGCATGCGGTTTTCCGATTGGCTGGTTTATGCATAAATTGCTGTGTTTAAAATACAAAAATTCTGTAATTCATGATCAAAGATGATTTCCACTGTTAAGACAGCATTGACTATAGTAAATTGAGGTCAGAATTATATCTTGTAAAAGGGTAAATAATTCTTTATCCAGGTAGATGCTAGTATTTATAATTGATATTTGACCATTTGAATGTTTTTATGTGTACACATACATTATATATATATATATATATATATATATTTATATATAAAAACCTCTGGTCACGACCATAATTCGTTACAAAACTCCGATTCGGTTTTGTCCCGAACTAATTTTCCCCCATAGGATTGTATGTAAATACAATTAATCCGTTCCAGACCGTACGAACTGTATCTAAATTTATATTTTTAAAGATTTTAAAGCATAAAAATAGTTAAAAATACCATAGAATGCACAGTGTAATAGTAAACTAAATGTAAAAACATTGAATAACACGGAGAAAACCTTGAACAGAGAAAACTAACATTGCAAGCGTTCACGCTACAGCCTTACGAACCCGCTCCCTGTAAACTTTAAAAAAATTAAAAAAAAAAAGAGTTTAAGCACAAGGAAAAACTGAAAATTTGAAAACCCTTAATTTATATAAAAAATAACCATAAACAACCAAGAAAACTAACCTTGCATACACGCTTGTCTTACCGAGAACAATGTACAGGGTAGTGATGGGCCGCTCGATAACGAAGTTTCGACACCGTGTCGAGCTTTCGAAGCGCCGCTTCGAGACTTGTTTTCAAATACGCCCGTCACGTGATTTTTTGAAGCACGCTAGCGTAATGACGTCATTGATATCTGCGCAGTCGAGAAGGGTCCGGCTGTAGGTTGCAGACTTGGCCTTCCACGCCTCCTGCCTTGCACAGTCCGCCCCACGACCGCCCACAGTCCGTAGAAAGAGAAGCAGAAGAGCTGCTGTACAGTTTTTCCAATTCGAAAAAGAAAAGGAGCTGAAAACGTTTTCCGCCACGGATCAATGGCACAACAGAACACCAGGTATGGACTCACAGAATAAACACCTCAGCATATTTAAAGAAACTTTAGATCCATTAAACAAAACTAATGAGATGTACGATTATATACTGTATAGCGAATCCAAGTGTTCTCTGTTTATCGTCATTACTGACATATCCTATTTTTAAGCATATCGTTTTAATTATTTTTTACCTCTTATATTATTTCTTTTTAATATTTGCCATATTATTTCATTTATATTAATTTTTTCACTTATTTATGAGATGTTATGTAGAGAACCTGCAATGTTAGTGTACAATATGAAAGGTATGTATGTTTATCGTCGTCATCAACGTTTGTTAAGTATCTTATTTAACTTGATTTTTCTGTAGTGAAGTTAGGTATTTATAAAAGCACGTTAGCGCTTTCTGCCAGATTAGTATTACATATTATTTTTGTCTTGATTTCCACAGTCACATTTCTCCATAAAGGCAGAGAATATAAAAACAACTTTGATTACATTGATTAAATATCCAAATGAATCCAAATACCCTCTTTGTAAAAAGCAAAGGAACTACAGCATCCTGCTGCCTGCCTTCAGAGTCATGAAGACCACATTGTCAAGTATGCAGGTAGTATACTGTATGTATGCCAGGAGTGTGTGCTTGCAAACAATACTGACATTTAGATTTCTGAACTGGAACTTTTTAAAATACAGTTTAAAAAGATGAGCATTTTCCGTTGTTTGGCAGGTTTTACTATTTACAGATGTAACAGATGTAATTTAATATTTTTCTTTGATTAATTTTTTTTACCCCTTGTATTAGGGCCTCCCTAGTGTGTGCTTGGTGTGTGTGTGTGTGTGTGCGTGCCCTGTGGTGGCCTGGGGGATTGTTTCCTGCCTTGCGCCCTGTGTTGGCTGGGATTGGCTCCAGCAGACCCCTGTGACCCTGTAGTTAGGATATAGCGGGTTGGATAATGGATGGATGGATGTATTAGGGCCTTCCAAGCCATTACTGTGAAATTTCCATGTTGATGGTATGACCATTTCATATTGTAACTATCTTTTTTTTGTAGGTCTCTATTTAATGTTGTGTCCAGGTTTCCAAAGGACCATTTTGTGGTGTCTCGAGGCTCCCTTCAGTTTTAATGAGGTATGTCTCAACGTTAGTCCTCTCTTCTTTCATTGTAGTATTTGTAGAGGAAGAATTACAGTGGGTACGGAAAGTATTCAGACCACCTTCAATTTTTCACTCTTTGTTATATTGCAGCCATTTGCTAAAATCATTTAAATAATTTTTTTTTCCTCATTAATGTACACACAGCACCCCATATTAAAAGACAAAAAAAAAAAGAATTTTTGAAATTGTTGCAGATTTATTAAAAAAGAAAAACTGAAATATCACCTGGTCCTAAGTATTCAGACCCTTTGCTGTGACACTCATATATACTCAGCAAAAAAAGAAACGTCCCCTGACTTTCAACTGTTTTTACTTTCAGTAGACTTAATGTGTAAATATTTGTATGAACACTAAAAGAGTCAACACCATAAGACATAAACTAAAAATGTTTCACAATGTGTCCCTGAATGAAGGGAAGCTCAAAATCAAAAGTACCAGTCAGTATCTGGTGTGGCCACCAGCTGCTTAAAGTACTGCAGTGCATCTCCTCCTCATGGACTGGACCAGATTTGTCAGTTCTTGCTGTGAGATGTTACCCCACTCTTCCACCAAGGCACCTGCAAGTTCCTGGACATTTCTGGGGGGAATGGCCCTAGCCCTCACCCTGCGATCCAACAGGTCCCAGACGTGCTCAATGGGATTGAGATCTGGGCTCTTCGCTGGCCATGGCAGAACACTGACATTGCTGTCATGCAGAAACTCACGCACTTTTTGCCACTCCTGTCTGGTCCAGCGAAGGTGGGTTTGTGCCCATAGGCGGCGTTGTTGCTGGTGATGTCTGGTAAGGACCTGCCTTACAACAGGCCTGTAAGCCCTCAGTCCAGCCTCTCTCAGCCTATTGCGGACAGTCTGAGCACTGATGGAGGGATTGTGTGTTCCTGGTGTGACTTGGGCAGTTGTTGTGGCCATCCTGTACCTGTCACGCAGGTGTGATATTCGGATGTACCGATCCTGTGCAGGTGTTGTTACACGTGGTCTTCCACTGCGAGGATGATCAGCTGTCCTTCCTGTCTCCCTGTAGCGCTGTCTTAGGCGTCTCACAGTGTGGACATGGCAATTTATTGCACTAGCCACATCAGCAGTCCTCATGCCTCCCTGCAGCATGCCTAATGCACGTTCACGCAGATGAGCAGGGACCCTGGGCATCTTTCTTTGGGTGTTTTTCACAGTCGGTAGACAAGTCTCTTTAGTGTCCTGCGTTTTTAGAATTGTGACCTTAAATGCCTACTTTCTGTAAGCTGTTAAGGTCTTAACGACCATTCCACAGGTGCATGTTAATTAATTGATTATGGTTAATTGAACATGCATGGAAAACATTGTTTAAACAATTTACAATGAAGATCTGTAAAGTTATTTGGATTTTTAAAACATTATTGTTGAAATACACAGTCCTGAAAAAGGGACGTTTCTTTTTTTGCTGAGTATATTTAACTCAGGTGCTTTCCATTTCTTCTGATCATCCTTGAGATCACCTTCATTTGAGTCCAGCTGTGTTTGATTATACTGATTGGACTTGATTAGGAAAGCCACACACCTGTCTATATAAGACCTTACAGCTCACAATGCATGTCAGAGCAAATGAGAATCATGAGGTCAAAGAAACTGCCTGAAGAGCTCAGAGACAGAATTGTGGCAAGGCACAGATCTGGCCAAGGTTACAAAAGTTCTGCTGCACTTAAGGTTCCCAAGAGCACAGTGGCCTCCATAATCCTTAAATGGAAGACGCTTAGGACGACCAGAACCCTTCCTAGAGCTGGCCGTCCGGCCAAGCTGAGCTACCGGGGGAGAAGAGCCTTGGTGAGAGAGGTAAAAAAGAACCCAAAGATCACTTTGGCTGAGCTCCAGAGATGCAGTCAGGAGATGGGAGAAAGTTGTAGAAAGTCAGCCATCACTGCAGCCCTCCACCAGTCAGGGCTTTATGGCAGAGTGGCCTGTCCGAAGCCTCTCCTCAGTGCAAGACACATGACAGCCCGCATGGAGTTTGCTAAAAGACACCTGAAGGATTCTGAGATGGTGAGAAATAAGATTCTCTGGTCTGATGAGACCAAGATAGAACTTTTTGGCCTTAATTCTAAGCGGCATGTGTGGAGACAACCAGGCACTGCTCATCACTTGTCCAATACAGTCCCCACAGTGAAGCATGGCGGTGGCAGCATCATGCTGTGGGGGTGTTTTTCAGCTGCAGGGACAGGACGACTGGTTGCAATCGAGGGAAAGATGAATGCGGCAAAGTACAGGGATATCCTGGACAAAAACCTTCTCCAGAGTGCTAAGGACCTCAGACTGGGCCAAAGGTTTACCTTCCAACAAGACAATGACCCTAAGCACACAGCTAAAATAACGAAGGAGTGGCTTCACAACAACTCTGTGACTGTTCTTGAATGGCCCAGCCAGAGCCCTGACTTAAACCCAATTAAGCATCTCTGGAGAGACCTAAAAATGGCTGTCCACCAACGTTTACCATCCAACCTGACAGAACTGGAGAGGATCTGCAAGGAGGAATGGCAGAGGATCCTCAAATCCAGGTGTGAAAAACTTGTTGCATCTTTCCCAAGAAGACTCATGGCTGTATTAGCTCAAAAGGGTGCTTCTACTAAATACTGAGCAAAGGGTCTGAATACTTAGGACCATGTGATATTTCAGTTTTTCTTTTTTAATAAATCTGCAACAATTTCAAAAATTCTTTTTTGTCTTTTAATATGGGGTGCTGTGTGTACATTAATGAGGGAAAAAAATAATTTAAATGATTTTAGCAAATGGCTGCAATATAACAGAGTGAAAAATTGAAGGGGGTCTGAATACTTTCCGTACCCACTGTATATCTGGTTACTGGTTCCCATTTTTGTCACCTTCTACAATTTTGTGTTGGATATTTGTGTTATGTTTAATTTATTTTATTATATTTGTTTGTTTTTTTTATTTCAGCATTCTGTCCATAGTGGTTTTGAAGTTCCAGAAATGCCTACCTTTCAAAATCCGGATATTTTAAATGTATGTTTATAATGGTTTGCATAAATATTTTTGTAACATTAAACTCCTTTTAACAACGTGACTCTGCTCAGTTCTCTTTAGAATGACATGCCAGCTTTGAATGCTGGTGTAGAATGTTACTTGAGAACTCCAGCTCCAAGGGGTAAAAGAAATTTAAATTTCCTTTAGTAACTTTTATTCACTTCTGCAGTAATGTGGCAAATATACTTAGCCATATTGTAAATCAAAAACAAATAGCCAAAATGCTTACCATTATAAACTTAGTGCTTCTTTTTGAAATAATTGAAGTAACTGCTCACATCGGATTGAGCGAGCAAACGCCTTTTTAAATGAAGGCCAAGAACCAAACAAAAAATTAGAAGGTACAGAAATAATGGACAGCCAGGATAGGGTCATTTATTGTGCTTATTCTTTTGGGGTTTTTTTTTAACATTTCCTTAGGTAAATATTATTTTCTCTGTTTTCAGATTTAGACTTTATTGAGCCATTAATGAGAAGACAGAGTAAAGACTTGCACTATATCTGAAATGAAAAAAAAAAATGTCTTGCTATTCTGTTCCATAGCACTGCATTTTTCAGGTTTCAGATCTTTTCTTTTAGAAGAAACATTAGCCTCCCTTCTCCAACATCCAGAACAGGGCCCTGATGAGCAGGTACAGACACAGCATTTTATAAACTTCCATAAGAAAGATGAATTACATTTTGTTGCTGGCTTACAATGCCTATGGTGAAGTGAATAAAATGTACAAAAAGACTTCATGCTTGTCTCAGATGCCAACTGTTAATCGTTAACCAGTAGGAGTCAAAGCCCAAAAGACTAAAAGCCTGTTTTACATCTTCTGACAAACTCTAGTGCTAGTACAACTCTTAAAGGCCTTAAAAATTTGAAATGCATTGTGTGCTGTGTTAATAATAGCGTATGGTAAGAAACATTGAAGACTTGTAGAATCTGTGAACGAAAGCAGTAATGTTAATAATGTATAACAAATTAAATATATTGTACATTATATTTTTTAATTTCCTTGCATTCCTTGTAAATGTGGAGGAAAAGGCTATAAGCTTTATGATGACCATGTAAAGAATATTCTTTCTTTCTTTTTTTTTTTTTTTAATAAAACGTATTACGGCAACATGGAATCCTTCAGCATTTTACTGAGGCAGAGAAGTGGTGTGCTGAGAACATTTCTGTGTTCGGGGGTGTATCTCACGCCCTTCATTACTGTCAATGGACAAAGACGACATTGAGGAGGCCCTTCAGAAATTTGATTTGCTAGCTGAATTTCCAGAAGAAGAGGAGAGGGAATATGTCTTTAGACATATTTTTTTCACGTATGGAAGACATGCATCTGTTTTTAGATAATGTGAGAGGAAAAAGGAAAATTACTGTTTTGTGAGAAAATGTAACCAACATACATGTCCATTATTGTTCAGTTACAACCTGCAATTCTTGTTCTATATTTTATATATTCTTTAGCTTTTTTGTAATAAATGTTGCAAACCAACTTCATCTTTACAGTCCATTGTCTCAGATCTGCACTTCTTAGTGTTATGTATTAAAATAATGTTTTATAAAGCAGGGCAAGGCAATTTTTATTTATAAATCACATTTACAACAGCAGCAAGAACTGAACCAAAGTGCTGTACAAGAAGGGGCAAAAGAAGTTCAAATATACTGTATGTAGACATCACAAAACTGCAAGAATAACAAACCATTACATAAAAAAAAAATACACATACATACATATTTCTAATCATGAATGTACATGAGCCAACATATACAAACAATGTCAACCTCTTGCAGGGTCAAATGGCAGCAAGAAGAAATAAGACTTTAATGATGACTTAAAAAGGGTCAGTGCTGGAGCAGACCTAACATAATAAGGAGAGCCATTCCAGAGAAAAGGAGCAGCCAGAAACACCCGATTCCTCCTTTGCTTCAGCCTCGACCTCGGCACAACTAAGAGCATCGGGCTAGTAGACCGCAGGGCTCTTGTTGGCACATACAAGTGAAGAGGTTCCAAGAGGCAAGATGGGGCTGATCCATTCAAACATTTGAAAACATGAAATAGAATTTTAAAATCAACTCTGAAATGGACCAGAAGCAAATGAAGCGAGGTTAGTATTGGTGAAATATGGCCACACTTGCAAGAGCCACTCAATAAGTGAACAGCAAAGTTGTGGAATAGTTGTAGGCATCATAACAGGGCCTGATCAAAACCTACATACAAAGAACTGCAATAGTCCAAATGAGATGTTGTAAAAGCTTGGATGGCATTTTTCAAGATCACTGAAAGAAAGAAAAGCCTTTACCTTAAAGTCTCAGCTGGAAAAAGCTTCATTTAACCTCACAATTTAGTTTGAATTAGCTGTCACAGATCACACCTGGGCTAACTGAAGCTTTATGATACATACTGTATATGGCAAGGGGTCCAAGAGCAACATCAGGGACACTCACACTTTTTTAACTTTTGGACACTATGCATGATCACAGTTTAATTATCATTTAGTTTAAGAAGATGCATTGCTATCCAGGTTTTTATATCATTCAAGCATGGAGGGTCTGTATTTTTGACAAATATATTTGAGTGTCATCAGTATAGAGAAGCCATACTTGTTAACAATGGAGCCTAAAGGTAACATGCCTATCAAAAAGATAGCTGGTCCAACAATGGAACCCTGTGGAACCCCACAAGTAAGATGAGCTGCAGAGGATGAGAACTCACTCAAATGAATAGAAACGCTCCTAAGATAAGATTTAAACCATTTTTGGGCATTACCTTGGATGCCTACATACTGTTCAAGGCAGAATATAAGAATCATAAGATCCACGGCATCAAAAGTTGAGGTAAGATTTAGCAGTACAAGAATAGCAGAATCTCCAGCATTAGTAATTGGGAAGATGTCACTGTTAACCTTTAACAAGGCTCTTTCAGTGATGCAAGAACATCTGTATCTGGATTGGAATTTTTCCAGAATACTATTTTCATCTTTGAGTTAGGACAACTTTTTCTAAGACTTCAGATAAAAAAGGCATTTTAGAAATTGGCCTGAAACTTGACACATTAGAGGGTCCTTATTTTGTTTTTTTAATACGTTTCTGCACCACAGCGTGTTTCAAGGCAGCAAGAACACAACCAGAAATCAAGCTAGCATTTATTAAGGTAACAATACTCGGTGTGACAGAATCAAAAAATCCTTAACTAATCAAGAGGGGACACTGTCCATGGGGCAATTTGTAGGATTCAGGCGTTGCACCAAATCAGACAACAGAGACGATGACACACGCAGCTCAAAGTGGTCAAAGATAGCTGAACACACTATAGGAAGAGATGAATCCTTAGCAAGTAGTGAAACCAATGACCTAATAACGGTAATCTTATTTACAAAAAAGCATATCTCCATTTGGAGAGCAAGTTGGGGTATGTGACAAATGACAAATTCCTAATACAAGAAATGGTATATGGAGATTAAAGGATTTAAAATCACTAAAAAATGGACTTGTAATTATTGCATCGACCCAAACACAACATTTTTAAAGTTAAGTTTAAAATCTGTTAGTTCAGTTCCAAAATAAATAAAAAAGGACGGTTTATAGAAGTGCAACTTTCAATAATGCAATTTTTACATTTCTTTAGAAAAACAAACGATATAATATCTATTAAGCAATTTAAGAGATTTGCTTCACTTCTTTTGATAAGTACATACTTATAAGTTAGGGTCCCAGGGAGAACAATTATGCATTAAAATTAAAAACCAGGTAAATATTTGAAAGTTTAATAACTCCACTTGAAATTTATCAACATTATAGCAGCAGCGTAGAACAAAATTAAGAAAACACAATTCAAGACAGACAATGGAAATGAAGGTACCCATGAACTGTATATAGTAAGCTGGATCATTTAAAAAATTGTTCAATACAAACAATTTCAAAAGTTTCTTTTACTGAGAACTCGAAAGTTTCATGCCTGCTGATTATTATGTTGTGTTATTGAAAATCATTTATTTTGTAACATAATAAATTAATGTCATTAACGGAATTTTCCTTTATTGAACGATGTTCCAGAAATGTCAGACATGCCGTTTAGTACAAAAGTACCATAAAAATAACTTCAAATATTTTGAATGATAGAATTCACTATAATAGCAATTTGAGCAACCACATTCATATTTAGTAAGGTGTTTCCTTAATCTAAAAATATGTTATGCCCTCTTTCTTTTAACTATATCAAATCCTGACTCAGAAATTATAAAACTGTTTTTTGTTTCTAAAAGTAAATACGAGAGTAATACCATAAAGAGATACTGGGATTCTTGCCTCGTGATTGCAGGAAGTCATATTAATATCGTCTTTTAGGGTTACAGGGTAAATGAACGTTACTAGTTTTTCAACGAAAGCGATGCGACAGAGGACGGACGCGAATGCTGGGGGCGTGGCGTGGAACGCTGGAGGCACGGAAGGCCGGGGGCGTGGAAGGCCGAGTCTGCGACCTGCAGCCGGATACAATTGGCACAGTCTGCAGCTTCACTCTGTTGGGCAGTCAGCTGCCGATTTGGTTGGTCACTCACTCGTCTGCTTAATTGCTTTGGCTCAAAGTGTAACAGCAGTTGTCCTTGCTACAGCGATAAGGGATGCTGACGCAAGTTCAAATCCTAATTAGGGCTTGCGTATGTTAAAATAAGGACTTTGTATGAAACAGTTATGTAGTACTTGTCTGTAAGTTAACAAGTATATTTTGGAGACATTATGAACGATTTACATGGGGCACCTTATTCCTTGGTGTGGAATCATGTCCACGTAGAATTTGTAACAAATTGATGAGCATATTTTGCGTAAGGTAGAACGTATTACAACAATCCAGAATCTATTCTACCCTTTGTCGATCATATCAGAGTGGCTAATAAACACTTCACTAAAGCCGACGTGGTCATTTCACCAGTATACTGTATGCGCAAAACATTAAATGTTTTTATTATTCAGTGATTCCCAGATCTGTAGCTGATTTGTATTAATGATTTCCAAAAAGCAATGTGAGTAAAAGCATGTGCTGCATAACTAATCACAACTGTCTTTCGGCACCATCAACAGTATCTTCTGCAATTTAAGGAAAGCCTCAGGATTTCTGCGTTAATGAGACAAAAAAGTTGTAAAGAAACTTTGCGAATTCATCCAGAGGTGAACATAAAGATCACACAAGTACTGACGAGAAGGAGCAGCTGGATTAGGACACCTGCAGCCAAACTTTCAAAAAAGAACATGACCTTGTCAGCAACATCCTTTCCTTTTGAATGCATCTTAACAAAAGCTGCGCTGGGGGGGTAAATAAGTAATCTTCCGAGCTGCAGCACAACAGAGTAAATCATTGATGTAAATAGAATTCTTGAAAGACTAAGCTTTTGTCGTTTCTGTATTCTTAAACCATCTTCCAGTTACACAATCCCCCCCAGTCACTGTCACATTTAACGTTCCCTGCTCCTTAACCTGTTTGTTGCCCAAAGCATCAGCACTGAGTTTCATTCAAGGCTTTTACCGTCCTTCCTTTCATAGACTTAAAATAAGACACATATTTCCTCTACATACTTGTCCAATAATAATAGTAAACTGGCAGAAATGAGAAAAAGCACAAGATGGGAATATTCATGACAAGAGCCTGGGCACCAGGGTGAAGATGTGCCTTGTCACCCATTATGTGATCTTGTCTGCCACCCCTCAGTTGCACTGGCACTCGTTACACGGGGGCAAATGCAATGGAGAATACCAACAATATACACCTTCAGAAGTGGAATAAATCGACTGTATAAGTAGAACATTTCAGGTAAACGATGAGTTTTGTTAATCATAAACAATGCAACATAACTATTATATGTGTTGTTACTTTTTTTTATTCTCACCAAACATTACATATCTACATGGGAAATGAACATGAGTAATATGTTTATAATCATTCTCATTAAAATACACTGTCAAAATATATTAATGAGCAAATTGAGACACATTGACCTTTAGGAAATATCAAAAAGCGTGTGCACTGTCATTTAGGACAGAATGCATTGTTAACGTGACGCATTCTCTACTGACGCGATGTGACGAAAAAATAGAAACAGCACAGTCCATGCAAACTCATATCCTCCTTGATTTTTGACCTTATGATTAATTGTCAATATCAAATCAATAAAATCATTTTAAGAAGATGACAAGTCTGCTATAGTAGGTTGAATTAACACTCCTTTTAAAAAGTTTGCTTATACAGAATATAAACCAGAATCTCAATGATGCAGGACTCACGAGTAGTAACGAATAATATGTGACACTGAGAAATTATAATTCCTAATAAGGGGAACAAGTAAAAACTACAACTTACTAAAACGGACACTGTAAATGTAGGCATTTCAATAAATAATTTAATTTCAATATCGATTTAAGAACTATAGGTAGGCCACCTGTTGTACTATAAACGGTAGCTCAAACAGCACTTAACAGTAAATAGTCTAACAGGACAATGACTGACTGAAACGAAGATGCTGTGCTGCTACAATAAAGGTTCACACTGTCATTCTGCATGTTTAGAAGGAGCCGATTGGCTGAAATTGTTTATAGCAAATTGTCCCAAGTTGGAAGTGCCATATAGCGATCAGAAACGAAAAGACTCATTTAGGCATGTTGGACAGTAGTTTGTTTTTCTACAATACAAATTCAGTATGACACCAGGGTCTCTAAACACACAAATATGAAGCTTATTGCATTTTACAGTGAAACTCTTTACATACACAATATAATTAGGGACGTGTACCCCCTGGCCGAATACGGCGGCCCAACCTTCCCTCGATAGCTCGATTCGCACGCTATCCGTCCAAGTTCGAAATTTTTGTTAAATGGAGGAGTTGAAAAAAAAACCTTTCACAAGAGGAGGATCAACAACGCAAACCCCTGTTGTTTTTACTGAGCGACAGTTGCAATACCATAGAGCCACCTAATTGGGATGATTAATGAGCTCTGCACAACTGAACTACTACTACTGTTCTTACTGCGGCGGATGTAGACATATGTTGCTTGACATATGCGCGTTAAATTGGTTTAATTGGCACGAGGGTATCATTGTTGTATTCTCCTAATGAAGACAAAAAATGATATTATAGATATATACTATATGACGTATGGTTTTGAACAAAAAGTTGCACGATTTACCTAATCTTTTTATATATATATATATATATAGTTGATATACGACAATATATCTTTGACACTATGTATCAGACAAAGGAAATCACAGCAATCCACAAGAGCAATAATGAATTCTCAGCAACCTGAATTGTAGTTTCAGGCCATAACATATATCAACTGAAGTGTGTAATGTCAATATGAATTACAAAATATAACTAGAGAGTTAAGTGTCAGATAGACTATCAAAAATATAGAGGTCAATGCCTTTGAGTGTGTTGAGGCTTCACAAAGATTCAGTAACCAGTATGCGTGTCTGCTCGAGGCTTCAAAGCCCTGTCATGAAGCAATCCCAGTACGCATGTCTGCTCAGTGCTTCTAACCAAGCTTGACGATTCCAGTGCACATGTCTGCTTAATGCTTTGAATCATTATTCATCGAGCTCTTGTTTGAAGTACACATGGCTTTAACAGAGTTCAAAAACTCAACAGAATTCCAGGTGAAATGAATGTTTGTGAATGATCAATATATTTTAAACTAGCAAAATACCCACGATTCGCAGCGGCGAAGTACTCCTTTTAAATTTTGAATAAGAAGAAAAGTAAACCTTTTTAAACTGAGGGAAAATATACCAATAATTATTTGTTAAGGATCTCTTTGTATACCACGTTGTCAGTTCGGCCCTCTGGTTGTAATATGACCAAGCTGGGCGCTGAGCTTACTCTTGAGTATGCAATGTATAGTTGGCCATGTGAAAAGCAATCTTCCCTCAAATCAATGTCAACCTTTTGTAGGGTCTGTCCCTAAGACTTATTAATTGTCATTGCAAAGCAGAGCCTTACTGGAAATTGGAGGCATTTGAATTGAAATGGGAGATCAGAGGGTATAACGGGGATGCGAGGAATAAAAACTCTCTCCCCTGGGCCACTGCCAGTAAAAATAGTTGCCTCAATTAGGTTCTTTTGCAGACATGTGACCTGATGTCTCGTGCCGTTACAAAGTTTCAGTGGCTGTAAGTTTCTCAGTAACATTATTGGTGCCCCAACCTTCAAAATTAGATTATGCTCAGGAGTGCCTGGAGGATTCAGAGTGTGGAGAAACTCTAGCAACAGCGTGTCTGTTAACTTGTGTATTTTTCTGCGAATATTTGGCGGCAGCGGCACGAAGTTGTTTCCGTCTAGCTGCATCAGAAAATGTACCACGACGTCTAACACGCCTCCTTTTTACTGTTTTCTTACAGCTTGGATTGCTGCTGTCATAATCGGTTTCAGTTTCATGGTTTGTTTCAATTATGTTAGTTTTTGCAGGATTTTTTGTGTTGAAGTGACATTCAGCATCTGTCAAGCGTTGTAAGCATACAACCGGTTCCATCAATAACTTCGCATCCAGCTTTTGAGAGTTGAAACATTCATAAACATCAAAGTGTCCACTACTCAAATCGTCACCTGTGAATCTAAGATGTTTAATAGGCATTGGTGGTTCTCCAAAGGTGTAAAATATTTGGCCATTTCGGTACACTTGAAATCGACAACCGAACAATTCAGCGGCAGCCATCAACTCACATGCAGAACCATAGGTGAAAGGCTTAAGCATTTCACTCTTCTAGTGCTCCTGTGTAGTATAATTATCTCCTGTACCGTCATCAGTCCACACCTTGAACCTGTCCCAGTCATTCAATACATAAGACACAATGTTCCTCCGGATATCAAGAGTGAGCCTGATATGGCCGTGCAATATGTAACAAAGAGAATGGAAAAGGCAGGTGCCATCTCCGGGCATGGAAGCCACTCGGTAAGTGACAGTTCTTTGATCGATGGTGATCACCTCGATAAACATGTTAATGGGGTTACGGTTGGAACGATAAAGGAAATGGGTACCTGAACAATGTAAACCAGAGTTTCCCAAACTCGGTCCTGGTGAACCCCTGTGGCTGCAGGTTTTTGTTCCAACCAGCTTCTGTTTTTAATTGAACTTCTGGGCTAATTAAGTGAACTAATATTTCCCAAGTTCTGTGTTTAGGGAACAATATCGAAATTAGAAAACTAAGTTTGCTAAAAAAAAACCTATTAAAATGTACCAAGCAGTTATATAGGAATAATGTATTTTTTTTTCTTTTTAACAGTATTTTCATCTTGATTTTAATTCTACTTTTCTAGGTCTTCTAATTGTTTAATTAATGTATTACTTAGCTGAAGTACTTGCAGCCGTTGATTATTCAGTGTTATTTTCCAGCGTGTCTGCTCTGCTCGTTTTACATTGTCATTATTAAGATACAACAAAGGGGGAAAAACTGCACAGAGAAAGGGCAAAGTATAATGAAATCAACAAAAGAGAGTTTTCAGTGTTGTTTGCCAGCGTGTCTGCTCTGCTCGTTTAAGCATTTAAATCTATATAAGGCAGGCTGCCAACTACGAGGGAGGCCGGGGGACACCGGATGCAAGACGCAACCCTGCCTCACACGGCGACCGATCAGCAGGCTATGGACGTATATATGTACGTAAGTAGGATTCAGTTATGGCCGTTACACATGGAATTTCAAAATGAAACCTGCTTAACTTTTGTAAGTAAGCTGTAAGGAATGAGCCTGCCAAATTTCAGCCTTCTACCTACATGAGAAGTTGGAGAATTAGTGATGAGTGAGTCAGCAAATGAGGGCTTTGCCTTTTATTAGTATAGATGCATACAAATGCTGACTTGTAGAATGTATAATGCTGCTAAGAAGAGCTTTAGTAATATGGGTGACAATACATCTCTCACTGTAATACTCTCATAAATATCCATTCTTCGCCTCATGCAGCGTTTTCATGCAATACTGAACGTATTTCATATAGTATACATCTATATATAATTGTTTTCATCTTCATTACATACATTCATACATTAAAAAAACATACATTATATACATCTGCTCTGCAGAAAATAGTAGTGGTGCAGCGGTAGCGCTGCTGCTCCATCATAAGGCTTGTGTGGGTTCGGGTCCCACGTCCACCCATTATGAATTGTCACCAAAAAGAGTCTGTTTTTTTTTTGTTTTTTTTTTTCATTTAACAGCAGATTTCACCGTGGACCGAGAGCGAGCAAGGCGAGAACACTAGTAAAGATATATCAGATGGGCATCTTGTTTAATGTGTATAACAAAAAAAATTATTTGAGTGATGATTTCAACTGTTACTGTAGTTGTTGATAGTGGGTTTAGCAGTTTACATTTTTAAATATTAAATTAATAAGTTGGATTGTGCTCTTACTTTGAGTGTTGGGGGGGAGGGGAGAAGAGCTACACGGTAAATGTGTTAGTAACTGGGATTGCACCTCTGTAACTGGAAGATTGCTTAGAAATGATACAGACTGGTCAAATATGTGTTTTAGGGAATGTTTTATTACTGCAATGTGCTATGACTAAGACAACTTTTTACTAATCGGCTATCCAGACCTTGAACAATGTGCTCACAAGGGAGGGATGCTGCTGTTAAAAGCAAATGCTGTGTTTATCCCGCTGCTTTTTGTTGTCTCAGCACTCAAGAGGATCTTTAATGCCGACCTCAATACGTGCACTGCTTACCTTGGAGTGTCCTGTGTGTGTCTGTGTGTCAGTGTACTGGTGACTGATCTGCAAACGTGTCTCTCAATCTCTCTGATGTGCTCTGGATTGGCACCTTTGAATGTTTGGTGCAGCAGAGCAAATTCAATCTGAAATACCACAGTGGGTTTGTTATCTCCTTATTCAATGGAGGGTCATGGACATCAAATGGCAATGAATAGAAGATGTATTATTAAGATTAATGTAAGTACGTGAGCTGCCTGACGCAATTAGTCATCGCATTCTGAGGGCGATTCTAAGTGGGGATGATTCCCACAGTATCTCTCAAAATTATTTAGTTCAAATTGGTTATTAAGATTTCACTCCTGATCATTTTTTTTTTATTATTATTAATTTTGATGAGTCTTTAATTTGGATCGAACTGATGCCGTCTTTTCTTTATAGCGAACTTGTTACTTTTGTGCTCCACAAAATATTGTAAAGTATTAATAAATGAAATATTTCAATACTTGATCGAATATTAACATCTGTGATTTAAGGATTTCACCTTTTCTTTCTCAAATCTGCTTACCTATATCACGGCAATATATATATATATATATATATATATATAAAGGAGAGTTGGGATCCGAGAGACTGTGTTTGTGTGTTTGTGGGGGGACGGAGAGTTAGGGCAGGTGGGGGAGTCACGTGATCATCTCCCCTCCCATTCACCTCATTTCATTCACTTCAATTCTCTCCGAGCTGAGCTCTGCAGCTGACACAGTCTTGCTGTTCTTTTTCCTTAGTGTTTAGTCCTTTCTCCTTTACTAATTTACTGTTTAGTACATGCGGTACTTACACAGTCACTCATAAAAGCGGAGATGACTCAGTGCAAGAAATGGGTATTGAAACTACCTTGGAAGACATGCAATCAATGAGGCCATTAAACGGATCTCAAGAGAGGTCTTCTAGGTTGGAAAAAAAGCGCTTGGCTACCAAAACCAGGTGATTAAATGAATCTCAACAAGAAACGACTTCTATGTTAGAAAAAAAACAATTCGCTGCCAAAATCAGGCAGTTAAATGAATCTAAAGAAGACAGGATTTCTAGATTGGTAAAAGCAAGAACAGCTGCCCAAACCAGGCGGTTAAACGAATCTCGAGAGGAAAGGACTTCTAGATTGGGAAAAGGACGATTGGCTGCCAAAACCAGGCGGTTAAAAGAATCTGAAAAAGACAGGACATCTAGATTGGAAAAACCATATTCCGCTGCTTAAACGTGCAGCGAAGCATGCCAGGTCTGCTAGTACAGGGATAAACCTTCATTTTCCATCTACTGCGTTTTAATTAAGTCAGAACAAAGAAAACATTTAAGGCTATTAAATGTGATCTCAAGAAAAGATGAGGGTTAATTATAATACTAATAACAGGAGCAATTATAATGATACAGTGCAAAAGTAAATATTCATTGAAAGAGCCGGGGATCCATGAGTGAGGGGTCTTATTTTGTTTAACTCTTGCTGTCTTATAATGCATTCTGCCTGTTAGTGTTAAGTTATATATTTTAGATATCAGACACTAGAAGCCGCTGACGAACCTTCTCTTCGTTGTCTGTCTGTAACAGCGAAAAAATAAAAGCAGTAAGAGTTTTAACAGACATCATTGAAGTGGATCATGAGTTTGTGTAACGTTAATGAAAATGGCCAGGAGGTGTCACTAGAGAGGTGAGTGTCAAATGCGTCGAAGCTTCGATACGATTTCTGACACAAGTGCTTCAAATGTTTTGATGCTTCATGAGGCTTCACTCCACCCATCACTAGTAAAGGGAGAGACTGAACACGTACAGAAATCATTGGTGCATATAAACCGGAAGGGAAACTGGCTTGTTCATCACGCAAGTGTGTGGTGGTGAACTGATTTGGCGAACTTTTTGGTTGTAACCCGATTTGTACGTGTTCCGAGACGTTCGTGACCTGAGGTTCCACACGTGTGTGTGTGTGTGTGTGTGTGTAATCCAACATGTCTGTCTGTATGCATATTGATCCGCTTTTCACGAGAGAACAGTGGCATAGCTAGGGGGCGGTCCTCACTGAGCGGCACATTTTTGGGGGCGGCATTATTTCTCAAAAGGCTCTGTACAATTCATGTGTAAGCAGCAGGAATCAGAAAAATATCACTCATGAATGAAAAAAGTAAAGTTTGTTGACTTGTATCCACAAATGCTTCAAAAACAATTTTCAAACTGTCCTTCTGTGACAGCATCAGACACAGCAGTTGAAATTTATGAGGCAATAAACATAAACATTACACCGGTAATAATTTCTAGGAAGATAAACAACTAATTTACAATTTATAATTTCGTTTCGTTATCAATCCAAATGCGTTTTTGCTCTGCGCAGAAAACATCCCCACCTATCACTTGTACACTACACTGGTTCTGGTTTTCGCAGCGTAATTATATAAAACTAATAATCCGAACACAGCTTATCAGTGTGTCTATACTATATTCTTGTCTAGTTCATGCTAATAAATAATTATAGGTGAAAAATTATTGCTGTTTCTCTACATATGAATAAATCTATGCAAAATTTATTTTAATTTTTCTCTATACCTCATTTTAATTTTCTATTTAGATAGGCTAACATATTCAGATATGGTGGAGGGCGGCAAATTGAAGCACCACCCCACCCGGTACAAACTCCAGCTACGCCACTGCGAGAGAAATATTTAACAGATTTAGATTTTTTTTTATTTTTTTTTATTTTGCGACTTCTCTCATCGTGCTAAGTATTATAGTTTAGTTTAGTAAGTATTATAAGTATTATAGTTTAGTTCCAACCTTCCTCACATGCACAAAGAATTCCGAAAACTTTTTGAAAAACTTATTTACTGTCTAGCCAAAATCTTCTTCCCTTTTTACAAGGATCTCGGCACAAAACATAGCAGAAATCATAGATACAGTCATGTTCTCGCATATACTGAGGAGAATGGAATTTTTACTCACGTGTCTGACCAACATGCAACACATCACCATTCTCCGGTCCCACGATAAACAATTAAACAATAATGCTGTAACAAAATACAAAAGTTAAATTTATTTAATGCAAAACACAAATCAGCTTGGTCAGTCACTTGGAAAGAGATCAGCTTGACAGTTTTTATGAGAAAAAGAAGTGACGTGGGACATTAAAAAGGGGAATAAAAAAGTTTTTCAAAAAGTGCACGCAAAGAGCCAACTTTACATAATTCTATAAAAAAGAAGGCCCAATTTTCTCTTCTCCTTCTCATTTGATTTCTCTTGTCTCTCTATTATAAAAGAAATCTTGGGGAGGGAGACAGGGAGTCGAGACGAGATCTTCTCGGAAGACAATTTTATGTCCCGCGAGAGACACTTTAACTTGCTCCCAGCTCTTAAAACAGCGACAAGCAAAACACACTGCTCGCCAGTAGTAAAAAGCCAGCAGATGATCCGACTGCTTCTCCTTGCGTGTGTTTAGCAACCCTAACCCCCATCCCACCCCACAATGCAAGCAGCAGAGACATAAAGTGGCAAAAAGGACAGTGGTTGTACAGGCTTTAAAATGATCGTCAGGCAGTGCGACCGTAGCAGCAGCAGAAGGACAGCAGATGATCCGACAGCATCTCCTTAGCATGCGTTCAGCCGCCCCTCATTCACAACGCGAGCAGTGTTATTCGTCCTGCAAGAAAGAGATTTAACCACACCCGGGGCTGGAAATGAAGGACAAGTATTGTTTTTAAAACATCATGCAAGACAAGGCAATGAGAAATCATTTAAAACAAGTCCACAGACATGTAACCTAGCAGTTGTTGGATTGCTTTTGGTAGACACGCTTCATGTGCTTCCAGCTCTTAAAACAACGACAAGCAGAACACGCAGTTCGCCAGCAGCAGCAAGCCTGCAGATGATCCAACCACTTCTCCTTAGCATGCGTTCAGCCGCCCTTAACCCACACCCCCCCCCCTTCACAACGCGAGTGGCAGAGACACGAAGTGGCAAAAGGACAGCAGCTGTACAGGCTTTGAAATGATCGGGCAGTGCAACAGCAGAAAGACAGCAAATGATCCGACAGCATCTCCTTAGTGTGTGTTCAGCCGTACCCCCCTTCACAACTCGAGCAGCGTTATATGTCCTGCGAGAAAGAGATGTAACCATGCTTGGGGCCAGAAATAAAGGACAAGTATTGTTTTTACAAAAGTTTTAAAGTAAAACTGAAAATAATGCATATGTAACAATTCCCATGAAAATAACAATCTCTTTAAATTGTATATCCGGTAAACCAAACCCAGGGGTGGGCGAGCGAAGCGAGCAGGGGGCGGTTCTCCCTAGTCTTTTATGAAAATGATTCTGAAAAGATACAAGTCTAACTTCCAGTAAACAACTGTCTGTACAGTCAAGACAGACCAGCAATATGTGAAAGGAAATCATAAACAGGAGGTGGTGTTCTTATAAATTCAACATGTTTAAAATTACTTGCAGTGTGGCTGTTGAATGTTATTTTGTTTCTAGTTCACAACTCTTGTACAGATTTTATGCAATTGTTAATCTGCATGTGCATCTATATTTACTGCATGTAGCTGTGTACTTTGTGGTGTTGAAGCGTAAATGCTTTTATCATATTACTAGTCATCCTCCGTGGCTTCGCCCACATATTAGTGAAACAGGACAGTGAGGAGGGCCCGGCCCAGCTCTCTACTCCTCAGCCCGCAGTCTCGGATTAGTGCAAATATATTGCTCCTGCAAGTGAACTGTGATTCTTAGCGCAATGAGAGAAATCAACCGGAACGTTCAAGCAAATTCTAGAAAAAGACCTGATCTAAATCCGTTAAGTAGTTCTCTTGTTCGCTAGCTAAGCAGAGTTAAGGTTACTCCCAGAGGCAGACATGTGAGTAAGGAGGGCCCCTCCCCACAGCCCGATGAGTCTCTCTTGGATTCATGGTAATAAATCGGTACCGCACGCAAACTATGATGCTTAGCGCGATGAGAAATTGCAAAATCAACGTAATGTTCAAGCAAATTATAGAAAAAACCCAATCTAAATCCGTTAAGTAGTTCTATTGTGAAAAGCAGAGAGACATACAAATGGGTCTAAAAAACTAAGAAATTTCGATCTTGGACCACGACATTTTCAACATTTTCTTAGCGAGCACCTATGGGCCAAGTGTAACCTACATTCCAGATTTCAAGTCCCAAATCCTCATGGTTCGGGAGATTTCATGATGAGTGAGTCAGTGGTATTTGGCTTTTATATATTTATATATATATATATATATATATATATATATATATATATAAAGGAAAAGCATTCCCATGGTATAAAATATTGTCATATATTTTCAAATGACATCACACAAACTTGTGAATACAGAAATGTGGGATTTGATCTCAATAATCTTTCATTATTACGCTGTATCAAGCACATCCATCTTCTTATATGATACGCTACTGTGGCTGTTTGTTTGTCTGTCCAGGATTTTAAATCACCTGTAGCTCACAAACCATTTGACCTGAAATTTGGTACGCATATACTATGTGACCTCTACTCTCCACTTTCATGGTGATAATTGACCTCCAAGGTTATTCCTCTTTTTATTTTTCTTTTATTGTAGAATCAATTCTCGACAGCAATCAGTAGGGTGGGGGTGCGGTGCATGAGTACAGGCGCCGTTATCATTCCTACCACCTTCGCCGTCACTTTCTCTGCCTCTTCATATCTTAAATCATTCTTGAGGCAGATTGAAGACTTAAGTACCAGCAAGAAAATGTACTAAGTAATTGCAACACAAACACTGACTTAATCAGTTTTAATGTGAAAAGATATCAACGAAAGAAGAGAAGAAGCGGGTTGCTATGGTGGAGAAATGAAGAGCTGCTCAGGAAGCAGCAAGCGCAGCAAACTCTGAGCAAATGAATGCTAAACGTACAAAGAAAGAGGATGAAAACTATAAGTCAAGTGTATTCACTGCACGTTACTTGTTAGTTAGGCACCGCCGTGAGTGGCAGCCTTTCCAGCAGCTCTGTGTACGACTTTATCTATCTCTCTGATCACTCCTACCACTTTCTTTAATGTGGACTTGTTTTCTAGACACTTTTTACTACTTGGACATGGATTTTTACACGCCGAGACTCGTCTATTCAGGTAATCAACTTCTAGTGCTGAGAACAAAGGCCTGTGCTGGTGTGGTTACCTATTTACCTGACGAGGTAAGAAGGTGGTATCGTGGCAGCAGAGCCGTCACTAAGATAAAAGCCAAGCATCTAGCGAGAAAGTGGCGCTACAAACCTTTGGTACCTTCTGTGATCCTGGGAAATGTAAACTCACTACCAAATAAGATCGACAAACTGGCTGCGCTGGTGAAAAATGTCAGGACCTACAGAGAATGCAGTTTGTTGTGTTTTTGTGAAATGAGGCTAATGACTAGCATCCCAGATGCTAACGTGGAGCTACCCGGGTTTAGCACAGTTAGAGTGGACAGAGGCGCAAATACCTGCAGGAAGCGGAAAGGAGGAGGACTTGCTCTCTATGTGAATACAAGGTGGTGCAACCCACGACATGTAAACGTCAAAATCTCCATTTGCTGCAGGGACATCGAACTGTTGGCCGTAAGTCTGTATCCCTATTATTGCCCAGAGAGTTTGGACACGTCATTGTTATTATTTACATCCCTCCTTGTGTGGACGTGGAGATAGCGGGTGACATCATCCACTCCGCTGTTGCTAAACTACAAACACAGCACCCTGAGGCGCTTGTGCTAATCTCTGGAGATTTTAACCATGTGATGCTGCACAAAACATTACCTGCCTTCTCCCAGTATGTGGATTGTAACACCCGGGGAAATAGGATTATTGACCTACCGTATGTAGGTTAAAGATGCATACAGCACCACCCCGCTGCCTGCTCTTGGTAAAGCAGATCATAACCTGGTTCTGTTTCAGCCTCACTACAAACCAAGAGTGAGGGAGCTACCTACAACCACACGCTCATTCAGGAAGTGGTCCCCTGAGGCAGAGCAGGCTCCGAGAGACTGCTTTGGAACTACGGACTGGGATATCCTGCAGGGGTCACATAGTGAGAACACTGAGGAGGTTGTTGACTGCACTACTGACTACATCAACTTCTGTATGGACATTGTAGTTCCAGTAAGAACAGTACGCTGCTATGCTAACAACAAGCAGTGGATTACAAGTGACATCAAGGGCCTTTTGAACCAGAAGAAAAGGGCTTTTAAAGACGGTGATCAGCATGAGCTCAAGCACGTGCAGAAGGAACTCTGAGTCCAGCTCAGGGCGGTGAAGGAGCAGTACAGGAGAAAGCTGGAGCAAAAGTTGTAGAATAACAGCATGAAGGAAGTGTAGGATGAGATGAAGATCATCACTAGCTGCAGCTCAAAGTAGGTGATACCATCGAAAGAGACATGGAGAGAGCAAACCTGAAGAACAACTATTTTAGCAGGTTTGACCACCCTAACCCACTCTCACTCTCACCTCAGAGTACTGCATCTTCAACCCATCCTTCTGCTGATACCAGCATAGGAGAGACATCCCCACCCACAATTACAGCAGCCCAGGTAAGCAGAGAGCTGAGGAGACTTTGTGCCAGCAAAGCAATGGGTCCAGATGGAGTATCGCCAGGACTGCTGAAGGCCTGTGCATTGGAGCTGGGGTGTCCTCTACAGCGCATCTTCAACCTGAGCCTGGAACAGGGGTGAGTCCCGAGGCTTTGGAAAACATCTTGCATCACCCCAGTCCCAAAGGTATCACGTCCTGGTGAGCTGAATGACTTCAGGCCTATCGCCCTGACGTCACATGTGATGAAGACCATGGAGTGGCTGCTGCTTCACCACCTGAGGCCACAGGTCTGCCAAGCCCTCGACCCTCTGCAGCTTGCATACCAGGAGAAGGTGGGTGTGGAGGATGCCATCATCTACATGCTACACCGATCCTTCTCCCACTTGGACAGAGGTGGTGCAGTAAGAATTATGTTTCTGGACTTCTCTAGCATCTTCAACACCATCCAACCTCTGCTCCTTAGGGAGAAGCTGACAGAGATGGGAGTAGATTCATACCTGGTGGCATGGATCGGGAACTATCTTACAGACAGACCTCAGTATGTGCGTCTCGGGTGCTGCAGGTCTGACATTGTGGTCAGCAACACAGCAAAACCAAGGAGCTGGTGGTGGATTTTAGGAGGCCCAGGCCCCTCATGGACCCCGTGATAATCAGAGGTGACTGTGTGCAGAGGGTACAGACCTATAAATACCTGGGAGTGCAGCTGGATGATAAATCGGATTGGACTGCCAATACTGATGCTCTGTACAAGAGAGGACAGAGCCGACTGTACTTCCTTAGAAGGCTGGCGTCCTTCAACATCTGCAATAAGATGCTGCAGACGTTCTATCAGACGGTTGTGGCGAGCGCCCTCTTCTACGCGGTAGTGTGCTGAGGAGGCAGCATAAAGAAGAGGGACGCCTCACACCTGGAAAAACTGGTGAGGAAGGCAGGCTCTGTTGTAGGCATGAAGCTGGACAGTTTGACATCCATGGCAGAGCGATGGGCACTGAGCAGGCTCCTGTCAATCATGGAGAATCCACTGCATCCACTAAACAGTATCATCTCCAGACAGAGGAGCAGCTTCAGCGACAGACTGCTGTCACTGTCCTGCTCCACTGACAGACTGAGGAGATCATTCCTCTTCCACACTATGCAACTCTTCAGTTCCACCCGGGGGGTAAACGTTAACATTATACAATGTTATTGACTCTTATATCTTCCTTGCACTCTCCACCTTGCATTTTTTCACTTGCACTGCATTTTTATTTAATTAATATTGTTTTTATCAGTATGCTGCTGCTGGAGAATGTGAAATTCCCATTGGGATTAATAAAGTATCTATCTCTATCATCTATCTAGTATGTCGTTACTGGTATATATAAAATCATAAGATGTTTGCGTGTCTGTTCTCCAATAACAAAAAAAAATGGCAGAAGCAGTTTTCGCAAAATCTTGCATGTGCATTGCATTGTATTTGACTTAAAATGCAGAGTTATTTGTTATATTGGGGAGTGCAGTTGTAATGGGACAGGGGCAAAAAAGAAACTACAGTATACAGGAGGACTGTTGTTCCATTTGGCAGCTAAGGTGTGGTGGGACTGAAGGGAGGATATCATCCTCGCAGTATAAATGCATCTGCGGTGGGTTGGCACCCTGCCCGAGATTAGTTCCTGCCTTGTGCCCTGTGTTGGCTGGGATTGGATCCAGCAGACCCCCGTGACCCTGTGTTCGGATTCAGCAGGTTGGATAATGGATGGATGGAGTATAAATGTATGGAAAACATGTATGGAGATGTGTTATGACTGAAGCTTTCTGCTCTGAAATATTTAACTAAATTATAAACACTTTTCAAAGTAATTAATGAGTAAGCAGTATTGTAAGATACCATGAGGTAACTGCATTTGAAGTTTTGTAAGAAAAAAACTAAGCAAATGGGGTTTTGGAATCTTAGAAAGCAAGTTAATTAAAATGAAGGTAAAAAAAATTGAAACAGTAATCAGCCACAATTTAAGAAAGTGGCCGCAATGAAAACATGGTTTGAGATCTTTCCACAGCTTTCTAGAAAGTTTCTCTCATTGGTCCCTGATCAACCATTCCTAGGTTTTAAATAAATGAGTCATCGAAAGAGAGAGAGTAAGAAGAAGGGAGGAAGTCTGTAACATCTAAGAAGTGTTCGTATCCTGGAGATGTGTGGATGAATATGGAGAAATATTTCACACAAAATTAAACCAATAGATACACAAATAAATGTATTGCGAAATATGAGAACAGATAAAAACAAAATGAAGTGAAATACATGTTTCTTGTTACTTATTTCTTTATGTATTGTGATGAACGGCCAGCAGCTGAACCCGGCCAGAATGCCCCAAGAAGGAAAAGATGGGGGACGCTGCCTCCCCCAAGATGCTAGATGGCAGCTCCCCTGGAGTGTAGCAGTGCTCCAGCTTCCCGCAGAGCATCCTGGGACTTGGAGTTCGGTTTCACAGCCCTGTTGGGTGCTGCCAGGGGGAACTGTCGAAGGACCGGAGGAGTCATACTTTCCCTATAGCCCAGAAGTACTAATGGATCACGTGGACTGGAGCCCCAAAGTACTTCTGGGCTGACTAAAGAATGTGAGTTCTCCTTCTGACCCGAAGTGCTGGCAAGTCACATGGAAGGAAGAACAGAAGCACTTCCAGGTCGGGCACTAAATAAAGGACTGTTGTAGACCCAGCAAGCAAGCTGGAGTCAGGAGGAGTAGGACAGAGCTTTCTGGGAGTTATGGAGGAGAATATTGTATCAACTTATTTGTGTATGGTGGCTGTAATAATAATAATAATAATTTTATTTATTCCTTGGCACCTTTATAAACAGTCAAGGACACCGAACAATAGATGAAACACACATTATAAAAACTAAAATACAAAATTTAAAATCAGATAGAGCAATTGTAGTCAAAGAGAAAAAGTAATCTTAAACAAATGAGTTTTAAGTTTAGAATGATTCAATATTTCTACGCTCAGATGGTAGTGAGTTCCAGAGCTGGGGAGCAGAGCAACTGAATGCTGTGCTCCCCATATTGGTAAGACGGACAAAGGGGACAGTCAAGTGGATGGAGGAAGAGGATCTAAGGGTACGGGAGGGAATGACAACATGGAGGGAGGTCAGACAAATATAGAGGGGTGAGGTTGTGGATAACCTTAAGAGTTAACAGAAGAATTTTGAATTGAATGCGGAACTTAACTGGAAGCCAGTGAAGCTGCTGCAAGACGGGAGTGATATGGTGAATAGAGGGAGTTCTAGTAATGATGCAAGCAGATGAATTCTGGACCAGTTGAAGCTTATAAAGAGATTTGCAAGAAAAACCAAAGAAAAGGGAACTGCAATAATCCAGACAAGAACTGACAAGGCTGTGAACGAGGATAGCAGTGGTGTGGAGAAGTGAGGGAGTAGCAAATGTGAATAATTAATTAGGCAGAGTGGTGGCTCCGAGACTAGGGATCTGCACTGGCAATTAATTGCAAGGCCCTTAACCTGCAATTGCTGAGCATTTTGAGTAGTGAGAAAAGCGCTATATAAATTCAAAGAATTATTATTATTAATGTTACGCACCTGGAAATGCAGTCCAGGAGATGTTATTGATGTGGGACTGAAAGGATAAAGTACTAACAAGGATGACACCCAGTCTCTTAACCTGTAGGGAAGGGGAGACAGAGGAATTATCAATAACAAATGAAAAATTATTAATTTTGGATAATACTTAAAAGGCACTTTGAAGAAGAAAAAACAATTTAAAGAGCTTCTTTGTGCTTTTACCCTGTATCTGCATATCTGACTGTTGGGTTCAACGGGGCGACAGTGAACCCTGCCATTCACACTATATATTTCTTCATGTATTTATTTCCGAGACACAGCACGTAACGCAAAATACGCCTTGAAATGAAAACTGTTACTTCCACCTATCAAAGCTGAGCAGGTGGGCATTAGTGAGAACTGCATTTTTGTTAGTGAATCATCAGTAATGTGTACATAAATTTTCAAGTTGCATCATTTATAGCAGACACTTCAGAGGCTGACTCCTGAGAGGATGATGAAGTCAGAGCTTCCAGAACTAAAGTATCCGCATCACACAATGATTCTGGAATCTTTTTTCCAAGGCAAGCAAAGCACATGCTCAGAGTTGTGAATGCACACATCCGTGGCGAATAGGTCTGCAAGCAAAAGTTACCCAGCACCATCAATTAGTCACCTGGTTCTCCTGTAGAAACTGCACAGAACAACACACATCCCTTTTTTTAAAATAAAAAAAAAAAAGCTAAAGGCTTCTGTTACGGTAGTATTAGCAAAGTCAGTCTCTGTTAAAAACTGGATACAAAGTTGGCAAGTGCCACAAATTCCTAGGACTCCAGCTTCCAAATGACTAAAATCTTTAAAAGACCCCAACCATATTCAGTCTTTCTTGTTTTGCATCCTCTCATGAGAACACCTCCTGCTATAGGCCTCATGAACTAATAACCGCTTCATGTCTTCATGTTGGGAAGCACTTTCCAGTTTCCCTGCTACAAATGTGAAAATATGTGAACTAAGACGTCCGACTGAATTAAGTCTTTTAAGCACATCAGAATATTCCAATAATACAAAACTGATGCATAGCACCAAAGGGCAGTAACAGATCTGCTGTGTACTTTGTAAGAACACCACAACAGTCGACAAACCAAAGCACTAATAGACTGAATGGGGCCAGCTACTCAGAGCTGAACTGATAGTCGATGATATCATCCATTGCCGACAGGTTGGACACATCATCAATTGGCTCCAAAAAATTGCAGAGTTTTCATCAAAGTGACAAACAGCAGCCAACACTTTCTTTTTTACGGGTTGCGCTCCTGTATCCAGCAGGGGGCGCCAGCTCCCTTGTTGGAATGAGTTCTTTTGTAATTGCAGCATGTTACATAATCTGAATCTATGTAGATATAATATAAAAAGCCAATACCCCGCCCTTAGTGATACGGTGGTATGAATTCACATAGGAGAAATAACTTAGCTTTCTTTAATGACGTTTACGTGGCATAAGAGACGAGGAAGCCATAGCAAGATTTTTATCAAGGTGAAATCTCAATGTATACAGTCTGCCATTTTTGTTGCTGCGATGGAAGGATTTTCAGTAGGGATCGCATTATCCCCTATCCGTCCGTCGGCTTCGAGGTGTTTGGCTGCTGTCCAAGTCTTTTATACTGTTTTCTCCACGTGCAGGCCCTTACTTAGGTAAATCATGCCATTCCAAACAAGGCAAGGAGAGGATTCAATTTCATTTCTAACATACAGAAATAGTACAATGCCCATTTTCGTAGTTGTCCTTTCTCTCTTCAAATGCTTGCCTAGTTCTGGCCTGTACATGTGAGTGGATTTATAAAATAATTTTTGTACAGAGCACAGTGACAATAAACTTGTATTCTGATTAAACTGGGTTCGCTTCCCGGGTCCTCCCTGTGTGGAAGTTTGCATGTTCTCCCCGTGTCTGTGTGGGTTTCCTCCCACAGTCCAAAGACATGCAGGTTAGGTGTATTGACAATCCTAAATTGTCCCTAGTGTGTACTTGGGTGTGTGGGTGTATGTGTGTGCCCTGCCCGAGGATTTGTTCCTGCCTTGTGCCCTGTGTTGGCTGGGATTGACTCCAGCAGACCCCCTGTGACCCTGTGTTAGGATATAATGGGTTGGGAAATGACTGACAGACATTATTTCTAACCTGCTCTGCATTTGTATCAAGGGACTTGCTTACAAAGGTTGTAAGTATGATGTGACGTGCCTGTCTCACGGGATGTGAAAGTGTCTCTCTTCAAAAGATCACGTCTCATCACCAGAAAAAAGTCTCGTCCCAAGATTTTTTTTTATATAATCGAGATGTAAACCTTGCACAGCAATACTTGATGCCCACAGTGATCAGCGCAGCAGACTGGCAGATGAAACATTTAACATGATTACAAGTTTCCACCTGCTACATGTGAATGACATTATACTCTCTAGGGGGCCCGCTTTCATCCACAGCCTTCTGGAAAGCACAATCCATGAAATGTGTTCAACCCGAGCTGCAATTACCAGTGATTTCAGTGGAATAACGAAGAGTATGCTTTGCCAAAGTAAACTGTGTGCTACTGAGGGAATCTTGCTGCATTTAGGACAGGAGCTGGGGTACACTTCTATATGCAAAGAGTTGTGGGAATCTGGAAACAAACTACCAAGACATTGATTTGAAACCTTGACAAAACTTTAAGAAGGATTTGTATGACATATGTGGAATGAGCCCCGGACACAGACAGGCGGACAACGTTTGGTCACCCAACACACATTTATTTACAACTATATAAGTCCGTGCACAAACCCAGTGCCTCCAGCACCGATCCCCCAAAGTCCAGGTCTCAATCTCCTGTGCCTTTCTTCAGGCCACCTCCACTCCTCTCTCTCTAGACTCCCGTCCACTTCCACACGACTCCAGTCATCGAATGAAGGGAGGCAGCCCCTTTTATACAAGCCCGGATGGGCTCTAGGTGCTTCCCGACACTCCTCCGCGGACACTCCCCTGTGTGGCGGAAGTGCCGGCTGTGCACCCGGAAGCCCTCCAGGTGTCCCCAGTCTTCTTCCCCCCAGCATTTCCTGGTGTGGCGGAAGTGCTGAGGTCCAGGGATCTTCAGGCACCGGGGCACCCCCTGGCGGTGACCACGGGCCCCTACAGGGTTGAGCTTCCAAGCTCTGCACCAGTGGTCCCCAGTGCAACCAGAGTGGTCGCCCCCTCATGGTCTGGAGGAGGCGCAAGGCTTTCTCTGGTCCTCCTGGGCGTCCTGGCTGGGTACAACCCCCAGCTGTCTGCCACACATACTATGACAACTGGCTTAACAAGCAAACTTGATGGACTGAATTGTTTCTTCTCATTTGTAAAATTTCTTATCTTTAATGGCTTCCCTGTAAGCCTGGCATTAACATGCATGATGTATCTGGATAATATCCACCTATAATTTAGCTGTATTACCTTTATATAAGGAACACATCATTGGTGTCCATATACCTGTAGAAATCCATTGTCTCCTTCCCCACAAAAAAAGACAAAAATCATGTTTTGCTCACGTGGTAGTCATATGATGATTGAAAAGCATTTTCCTTTAAAGTGGTATTAAATGCTGCCAGTATTTGTTACACACCACCTCTTAATGTAATTTGAGTGATCTGTCACGTTTTCTAGAGTGGTCAAGTGCTATCCCATTATTATCACAGTACGAAAAACAAATGTTCAACACAGGTGCAATGGGGGCCCAAATATCTATTTAAACACATGCATGGATGCAAATTGTGATCTGCAGATCATTCTGCATTGAAAAAGAGAAAAGACAAGGCTGAAGTTAGCTACTTTTTTGACTGGCTATACTCATTTGCTTCCAGCCAGCTACTAATTCACACATCTTGTGCAAAAACAGTTACTTACAACTAATCGATAGTTAGAAAAAAAATGAATATACAAATGAGCTGCATCGTGATTGGCTACTTCATTTTTGGGGCTTTGTGACATAATAGAAGCATTTTATTAAACTGCAGTGGAGTTTTTCCCAGCACAATGCGGTTACATGGGTCAAACGGAGAGGCAAGGTTGGCACACTGTCAAATCTATTGATATATATCAATTGGTATTTAAAGTTTTTTAATGCTTTCTCCATACAGGGAGGTTTATTCCAGCAGAGTCTTGCAACAGAAATTCACAGTCAGGACAGAGTAGAGACAGAAAAAAAGATCCATTGTTGAGTAAATCATGCAGGCCCCATCCAACGTCGATGTGCTGTGGCGTATTTATAATTTTTGAGCCAAACAATAAATACTTTCGAATGATAGACGCCACATAGTATAAGCGGATCTGTTATTTCCCTCGGTCTCATGTCGGTGAAAGTTACCACATACTAAAGAGCTCTCTACATGGCGGCACCATGTCTCGACTCTGTTAAAAAAATGCGCAAATGTGCTAACACGTTAAGATACCCTTAATGCATTGAAATTAACTAATTAATAAGAGTTGTAATCCCACTTAGATAATATCAAGAAAATGCATATATGACGTATGTAGCCAAATAAATAATTGTTAAACTTTTCCGTTACAAGCTACCGTTTGAACATGGTAGCTCTTACAATTAAAAGAAAGCACTTTTGCAATCAGCACATTAAGATTATTAACTCAAAACGTGTAATTCGTTTATAACCATAAAGTCACTCACTTTATAATTACGAACACGTTGAAATGGGATCTTGTTGCCATTTTCTCAACTTAAACTTTGATACGTTTTCCTGAAAATCAGCATTGATCTGCTCGGTGAGAACGAACTTACTGCAGCAGCAACCTAGTAGTGTGAGGGCGGTGGGTGTGGCTACTCAACCTACGTCCCTCCCGATCCGTATTCCGCATGCGCACCATTTTCACGCTGGATGAAGCTATTTCCCTTTATCAGGTGGTTCTGTACCTGGTCGTGCATCGTACAATTGCAAACATTTTATGGAAGCTTGCATTGTTTTAGTTTCATTGGATAGCTAACATTTTATAGCATCTCTAAATCAAATTATTCAATGTGTTTTTATTATACAGTTCGCGGGCGCTCAGCGGGGTTAACTCCCCGCGTTCTTTCTTAAAGTAGCCTGAATTCTCCCTGCCAGCATATTCTTTCAAGGCGTAGTAAAATTTAAAAGTTGACATCTTTCATAGTAAAACTAGATAACGATTAGTTGTTTATAAACACAAGCTCGACCTCATTATAGTCCTGAAGGAAATGCCACATTAGTGGCACTAACTGGGCAGGGTAACTTATTAACGATTTCACATAGAAGTGTCATTTGAAATGTTCTTGAAATTAAAAAAAAAAAACGTTTTGTGATTAATTTATCATCATCTACTATATTTACGTAGCTAGGAAATCCTTAAAATGCTCCAAGACCTTGATTAGATTTCAGGCTCCATTCATTGATGATTGTCACTTTCTTTTTTGAAACTGTAATAAATAATATTAACTTTCGAAACGGACTTTGAACCACTGAGGCAGAATCCTCGTCCGTCAGAGTCTTCCATCTCAACGGGAGGTCTTTTTAGGAAGCTGCTTCTGATCTCTTAATAAGCCGTCTAGTGTTGAGACCTTCAACCTTGAGCAGTGCTTGTGGGTCGCTACAATTTTTTCTTGTAAATTTTCTTTTCCGTTTTGGTTTAATATATGCAATTGGATGTCATTAAATAATATGCTTCCAAATTTTACCTCCTATTGAAGCTGGTCTTACCGATGAGGAAAAAAACATCATATTTTTAATATTTTTATTTTAGGTAAATATTTTAGCTGTAAATTAAGATTATTGTCGTGTGTAGTTGTGGACATAGTACAATGAAATTCGACAGCAGACAAAAATATAATACAAAACATAAATAAATAAATAAATAAATAAATAACAAGATGCCTACTACATATATATGGCTCCATACAACAGTTTTTTACAGCATGGACATAACTTTTTTCATATACACTCACCTAAAGGATTATTAGGAACACCTGTTCAATTTCTCATTAATGCAATTATCTAATCAACCAATCACATGGCAGTTACTTCAATGCATTTAGGGGTGTGGTCCTGGTCAAGACAATCTCCTGAACTCCAAACTGAATGTCAGAATGGGAAAGAAAGGAGATTTAAGCAATTTTGAGCGTGGCATGGTTGTTGGTGCCAGACGGGCCGGTCTGAGTATTTCACAATCTGCTCAGTTACTGGGATTTTCACGCACAACCATTTCTAGGGTTTACAAAGAATGGTGTGAAAAGGGAAAAACATCCAGTATGCGGCAGTCCTGTGGGCGAAAATGCCTTGTTGATGCTAGAGGTCAGAGGAGAATGGGCCGACTGATTCAAGCTGATAGAAGAGCAACTTTGACTGAAATAACCACTCGTTACAACCGAGGTATGCAGCAAAGTATTTGTGAAGCCACAACACGCACAACCTTGAGGCGGATGGGCTACAACAGCAGAAGACCGGGTACCACTCATCTCCACTACAAATAGGAAAAAGAGGCTACAATTTGCACGAGCTCACCAAAATTGGACAGTTGAAGACTGGAAAAATGTTGCCTGGTCTGATGAGTCTCGATTTCTGTTGAGACATTCAAATGGTAGAGTCAGAATTTGGTGTAAACAGAATGAGAACATGGATCCATCATGCCTTGTTACCACTGTGCAGGCTGGTGGTGGTGGTGTAATGGTGTGGGGGATGTTTTCTTGGCACACTTTAGGCCCCTTGGTGCCAATTGGGCATCATTTAAATGCCACGGCTACCTGAGCATTGTTTCTGACCATGTCCATCCCTTCATGACCACCATGTACCCATCCTCTGATGGCTACTTCCAGCAGGATAATGCACCATGTCACAAAGCTCGAATCATTTCAAATTGGTTTCTTGAACATGACAATGAGTTCACTGTATTAAAATGGCCCCCACAGTCACCAGATCTAAACCCAATAGAGCATCTTTGGGACGTGGTGGAACGGGAGCTTCGTGCCCTGGATGTGCATCCCACAAATCTCCATCAACTGCAAGATGCTATGCTATCAATATGGGCCAACATTTCTAAAGAATGCTTTCAGCACCTTGTTGAATCAATGCCACGTAGAATTAAGGCAGTTCTGAAGGCGAAAGGGGGTCAAACACCGTATTAGTATGGTGTTCCTAATAATCCTTTAGGTGAGTGTATACCTGTATACTCATCACTTGTGGTTTTCAAAAGGAAGCTACAACTGCTAGTTAAACTCTTAAAACCTTGTAAATAATAAATATTCCTGCCTTTTATATACAACTATAAAATGTTAAAATTTTAATATAACCCTTGTACTCATAATTGCTCATAATGGTAATATTGTTATAAGCATTTATTGGTTTGTAATTCCTTACCTGCCCTAGAAAAAAAAAGTTAATGTATTTCTAATATTGTAAATTTAATAGAGTAAACGTCTCAGCTCCAGATTTCAATATCAAGGTCGGCGATTGATTCATTAAACAAAAAAAAGTTTGTTGTTTCTATCAACAGCTTTTCAATCTTTTTATATACAATAAAATCTAAACTAAAACCATCCATCCATTCTTTCTCTAGCCCAGTTATCCTTTTAAGCTACAATATATGTGAATACATTCTAGTTTGTCTGTGCACATGGCAACTGACATACTGGGCTTCACCATTTTAACTGTCTGACTAGTATTGCCTCATCCATGATATGCGAATGGTGTCTTTGATCGGCATTGTCAATTGCACCCGTCTTAACATTCATTACTTCTCTATATAGTTATGTCATTTAAAAAAATAAGCTGTGGTGCTGTCCTGTTACGTCAAGTTCTGTTTGCCTGTCTGGCTATAACAAGATGGCATATATCAACATATGGAGCCCTCTCATGTCGTTGGTCCATCTGCTGAAAAGGTAAACCTCCAATCTTTCACACTTTGAAATCACATTGAAACAGTACATTAAGTCATGTTGCAATTCTTCTTGGCATGCTTACAAATTCTACAGGTAACATTACAGCTGACTCAATAGAAGTCCACGCAAGATGGAATACATTAAAAACCACACATTCTCTGTGTTAATATCAATTAGAGTTTCTATTTTTTTACAAGTGATAATGTCACAATAGAGCAGGGGTGTCCAAACTACGGGCCGCGGGCCAACTGCGGCCCGTGGTCCCTTTTTAATTGGCCCGCAGCAAATTCTAAAAATATAATGAAATATGGCCCCCACACGAAACAAGTTCTTCACTGTATTGTACTTCTTAGGTTTAACACAAGGTGGAGCTACTGTCTAGTTGTGCGGCGAATTAAAACATCAAGTGTCAGATAAAGATGTGCTTTTGATTTTTACTCGAGCATTTTGTAATACAATAAATGAAAACTCATTAGAGCTGTGATGCTGTTATTTATTTAAGCATATTCAATTATGAAGTATAATTTTCCAATATTTGACTGATTTTGCTAGGAGGTGAGCAATAGACCTCACCTATAGTGTAAGGTGACCATCTGTCCCCGTTTTCGGACAACTGTCCCCACTCAGAAACATGGCCCCGTTTTGTCCCCGGTTTCAGCTGGCTCACTTTTTTGAATGTATCTCATCACCAGGATAATTTGAACTCGGCGCGCATGCGTTTGACTGAGGTTATGCTTTAGCGCAGCCTGCAACTTTGGCGAGAAATCACGTGATAAGCTTTCGCTTTGTACGTAGACTATGCTCCTCTTAAGCCCCCCCTCCCCCACGCCATGTCCCTGGATTGGCCCAAAAAATTCTGGTCACCTTATCTAGTGGGTTGCCCAGCGCTTCGTATATTTCTCTGTATATGGCTCTCAGTGAAAAAAGTTTGGACACCCCTGCAATAGAGGTTGTCGTTAACTTGCTATCATGTTTGGTTCCCGTATATGTATTCAAACCTGACGCTGTATAGTAAGTCATATTGTTTGCTTCATAGCTTTGTAATAAATATTTTTTACCAAAATTTGTAGATTCTTTTTCATTTTGTAAATTATTTTATTTCGTTATTACTGTTGCTTGCATGGTGCCAAACCTTCAACAACTTCACAAATCCTTTATTTCGTCGGTGTAATGTGACGTATTCAGTGTGCGCCTCACAAGTGTTCTTTGCGTTAACTGTGAGAGGAGGAATTATACCGGGGGAGTTTGATCACTTAGCTGTTTTGGTTTTTAACATTTCAACCTGTTAAAAATAAAAGGAATTCATTGCGGTTTCATTACTCCTTTGTGGCAGTTCGCACAAAGAGGCTCAATACACAGAAGCTTTGGAGTTTAACGGGATTGAACGCCAGAGCGCTGCTTTACAGCGCGTGCAGTGAACACCGGTTACAATCGGATAACTTAAAGTCACGTAATCGCATTCGCTTTTTTTTCTTCCCTCATACTGCTTGATCACCTTCATTTTTATGTCGAGATCACCTTCCTTTTTCTCCTGTAATTTTAAGACAAGAGTAACTCAGCGTAATCGAAACCACTGTAGGTAATCGCGATGAATGAATCGTGGCATACGGAGCTGGCGTGGCGAAAACGGTCCTTTACCCGTGAGACGCGGTTACGGTCTTTCTGAAGCCTCCAATTGTCCTAATGTGCTGTAAAAATCCAGGGAACTCAGCCAGGGCCTTGGGGGGAGGGGACCTCTACAAGTCAGGAGGAATTTTAAACAATTGAAAATACCATGATCTTTAAATGATTGCAAATACAAACATCTGGGGGCTACACAAACACTACTGTTCAGGAAGGTGGCCCAAATAAACTCACCGGAATGAAAGAACTTTGTTGCAAAAGGTTCAACTGAACCCCAAGACAACAAAAAAGGAACTGTCTAAGGAGTTGGAGGCATCAGGTACCAAATCCTACATTCACCATTAAGAAACTCTTTCATTTCTATGATCTAAACAACTGTCATACAAGGAATAAGCCCATTCTCCAAAAGCACCATAGAAAAAGCTAGACTGGAGTTTGCAGGTGAACACCAACACAAAGGACCAGCCCTTTTGGAGAAGTGCCCTCTAGTCAGAGGAAACAAACGTGAAACTGTCTAGCCATAGTGATCCCTGCTATGTATGAAAGAAGACAACTGGGGCTTTTAAGCCAAAGAACACCATCTCAACCGTATATCATGGTATAGGGGAAAGCAATATACAGTGGAGTAAAGGAACTGGGGCACTTCAGAAAATAAATGGCAGCACGAGAAAGGAGGAGTATCTGGAAATTCTCAAGCAACACTTCAGGATGTCAGCTAGAACATTAAAACTCAGTTGCAAATGTGTCATCTGGATGCTAAGCATACTTCCAGTGTTGTAAACAAAATGGCTGAAAGATAACAAGGTGACGGTATTGGAGGGGTCATCAAAATGCCATGACCTGGAACCCGTAAAAACTGAAAAAGAGTATTGAGCAAGGTGGCCCAAAAACCAAGCTGACTTACACTGGTTCTATCAGGAGGAATGGGCAAAAACTCCAGCTATGCATTGTGGGAAGCTGATGGAAGGTGACCCATAGCATGGATTCAAGTTAAGAACTTAAATGGCAAGACCACCAAATGTTAACAAAGTGTAAGGAAGCCTACTGAAAACGTGATCTAATAAATAAAGGCTGAACTAAAGCTATCCCTTAGCTATTATTTCTACATGGTATTCTTATAAATAGCTTGTTCATTAAATATTCTCTCATATACAATAGTGTATATATATTATTTTATTTACACCTGCATAATAGTATTATCACTGTGTTACTATGCCTGCTTTTCCTTTTCATTATGCATTCCTTGCCTTTCTTTTCATTCTTGCGCTATGCAAATCCAAAAGAAAGTACTTTTTGGACTCTGCCGGGAGAAAGGCAGAAAGTTACCACTGAGACTGTGGCAAAACTCCCAATTAAATACTGAATGGTTTATTGTACCTAAACAATATCATCCTAATCTTAGAAAAAGTGTTACCACACACTGGCATTTTGAGAGTCCCACCACCACCACTGTGTACCAGCTGCACAAAGTGGCAGCAGCTTGGAGCGGAGTTTAAAATCAGGAGAGGTCACAAAGTCAAAAGATCGGAAACAGACTTTCAGAGCTAAAAAAAAAAAATCCATATTTAAGCAAACAGAGCTCAGGGTGTATTTCAGGAGAAGTTGTCAGGAAACAGTGCCAGAATGTTTAATTATCAATTATTAAAAGCAACACATAAATTGAGGCAAATAATAGTCAAAAATATATTCATAAACAGGAGTTCACAATTAACAAAGAATGAATACAAAAGTCTTTTAGGAGGATCCAACCTTGCAAAATGAAGAAGTGCACGATCCATTTGTCCTTACCTAGCAACGGCATAGCAGCAATCAACAAATAACCATTCAAAATGGTGGCATTCATAAGAATAACAATTGAGTCCTGTTTCCTGATTGACACATTCACTGGCCAGTCTTGTAAGGCTTCCTTTAATATCTGTGCCATGGCCAGAACCGAGGAGTGCATGTTCATCACGGTCAAGCCAGATGGGACTGATGGGTAAGATCATCAAATGTTTCAAGCAGAAGGGCTTCTGCCTGGTGGAACATGATGTTCACACATGCTTCTGAAGACCTGCTGATGGGGCACTACATAGATCTGGAAGAGTGACCCTTCTACAGTGGCCTAGTGAAGTACATGCATCCCGGGCTGGTTCTGGCAATGGTAATGGAAGGCCTAAATGTAGTCAAGAATGGCAGTCATGTTGGATGAGACCAATCCAGAAGACTGAAAGCCTGGTATCATCCGTGGTGATTTCTGCATCCAAGTTGGCAGAAACTCTATCCATGACAGTGACTTGGTGGAAAGTGCCAACAAAGAGATCAGCTTGTGGTTTAAACCTGAAAAACTGGTGGAATACAAAAGCTGGGTTAGAGACTGGATCTACGAGTAATGCACTCCTTTAGGTTTGGCTGTCCATCATTCCAAAAGATGTCAAACGGAGAACAGAACAGTGTTTGTTTTTAATGTTTAACAAGCACTTTTCAATAAAGCTGAAGTTAAAGTATAAGGGGCAGAATGGTGGGACTGAGGCTAAGGATCTGCGCTGCTATCATGAAGGTTGCTGGTTCGAATCCCTGTCACTGCCAAAAGAGATCCTACTCTGATGGGCCCTTGAACAAGGCCCTTAACCTACAATTGGTCCAGGGCTGCTGTACAATGGCTGACCTTGTGGTCTGACCCCAAGGGGTATGTGAAAATGAACAAATTCCTAATACAAGAAATTGTATAAGGTGAAATAAAGAACAAAAAAAAAAGCATTATTATGAATAATCTTTGTTGACTTTTATCTTGGGCTTCCTGACAGGATTACTATGCTAAAATTAGCTTTCTCTCTATTATTGAAAAAAATCTTTCAATACGACGAGACTTTTTAGGAGACGAGACAATACTTTTTGGAAAAGATTTTTTTCAAGTCCCACGAGATGAGAATATTACCATGATATTTTTAAAAGTCATGCCCTGCTAGCAAACCATTTTCAAATAAGACCACAGTACTGTCACCTCTCATTTGTGTGAATGCTTTTGTCAGACACACTTCCTGCACTCTCAGCTCTTATAAATTTTAATGTTTTCCTCACTTTAAATTCCCAATTAAAGAAGACATATTATGTCCAAATCTTATTGAAGAATTTCATCAAAAGGGTTATCAACAGTAAAAATGAGTACACGGGCAATCCTAGCACCTAGAAAGGATGAAGCCAAACGAATTAACACCAAAAACTTTGATCAGTTACATGGCAAATTGGTTAAATGTGTATCAATAGACTCTGCTGAAACATTTGGTGGTGATCGTGCGGAAGATGAAAACATCAACTTACAATATCAGGGAGAATATCTACAACTGTTAACAACGTCTGGTCTTCCACCACATGAATTACATTAGAATGAAGGATGTATCCAAGAAAGGTAATGTAGTACATCTCCTGCAGATAACATTAGACACCAAAGGAGATCTTGATATGCCATTCGTATTAAAACGTTAACAGTTTCCCATTTGAATAGTTTTTGCAAAGACAATTAACAAATTTCAGAGCCAAACATTCAAAAAAGTCGGTTTATTTATTAGAGAGAAAGAAACCAAATTCAATCACGGGCAGTTATACATCATATGGATGCAAATGTAACACTTCACATGAAAATTAAAATCTGTTTAAATTGTACATCCACATCTTCATGTGAGCGGCAGAACTGCAAAGAGGCTAGCGCGCAGCCAGCAAAGCCCCCTAGTAATAAACGATAAATATAATGGTACTTGATATAGTACCATTACTATACTGTGGCACTGAAGTGATTCTGTAAGCTGATTGACCTTTTTGCATTGCAAATCCAGCAATGAGCCTAGACAATAAATGGAGCTTGATGCTGGAAACACAGCCCAGTCACTGCCCACATGAAATGTGCAGGTTCTCCTTGTGAGTGGGCATCTTTTCCTACTACACTCCAAAGACCCTGTGAAAAGGCTGTTCTAAACGGGACTAAAATGTATACATATCTAGGACTGGTTTTGCTATGGAAGACACACCAAGTTCCTGCAAAATCTTAAAATGGATTTACCAAGTTTAGTACATTTTTTCAGTTACTGGCTTATGTTGATCCTGCCATATCTTTTCACTCTTCTATTTAAAAAGCATTTTGATCTTAGCATGCCTAACACATTTTTTTTAACATAAACTTGCCCAAAAAATAAAAGAACTGTCTTATGACTGAATGTTGATTTTATTGATTACTAATCAGAAAAAGGAACTCTTTCCTATAATACATAACCACGCTGAAATAAAGGACTCATTTATACTGAAGTGAGTTGTGGTCCCAACCTTGCTTTTGTGTATTTACCTTCTTCCAAAACTTTGCGTCTCACTTGAGTTCTTTACCTTGAGATTCAAGTAGACACAAGCAAAACACAAAACATGATAGAGGACAGTAATAAAGAAGGTAGCCCCCTCAGTTGTGACATCTGGTTAAAAACTAGCACCAGCTCCTCTGGGTTGTCAGTTTGGACAGCACCCTTTCTTCGATGGGTACACTTCTCAATTAGCAGCTGAAGAGGTCACAATGCAGTCCCATTAAGTATTCTTCAGTTTAGGGATAAGGAAAAAGATTAAGTACAGTAGATGGATTGTCTTTTCCAATTCTTCTTCATATTATTCATGTCCTTCCAACAGAGACTGAAACACACCAAACTTTTTCATGACAGGTGGCAGGAATCTGACCAATGCATAAGACAGATAAAACATTTCATGTGCCTACAAAAAGCTCATTGATGCTATGTGGCATTTCATCATCTACATAAGGATCACTGCATTCCTGTTTCAATAATAATTATGTGCTTGTCCAAAATTAACATATAATAATGAAATTGATAATTAAGGTTATTATGGACTGTCACTAATGAACTGCTCACTCTCCTCGGTGTGAATACTGGAGTGTGTCTGAGGGGTGCTGTCACACTCAGAGTAGCAAAGTGATTTTTCTCTTGCATGAGAGTCTAAGTGCTTTTGAAGGCTGCTTCTGTACAAGAACTTTTTCTCACACACAAAACAGCTATATGGTTTCTCTCCAGTGTGAAATCGTATGTGCCTCTGAAGGCTCTTTTTGTATGAGAACCGTTTATCACATTCAGGACAGCAATGCGGCTTTTCGCCCGTGTGAATTCGCACGTGTTCCTGGAGGCTTGACTTATAGGAGAATTGCTTCCCACATTCTGAACAGCCATGCGGCTTCTCTCCTGTGTGTATTCTCATGTGCCTCTGCAGGTTGCTTACATTGGAGAAACTTTTGCCACATTCAGAACAACAATGGGGCTTTGCCCCAGTGTGAATTGTACTGTGTCTCTGAAGATTGCTAATGTTTGAGAAACACTTTCCACATTCTGAACAGCAATGTGGCTTGTCTTCATTGTCAGCTCTTGTGTGAGTACTTCTATGTTTCTGAAGATGGCCTAATTGTGAGAATCGCTTGTCACATTCAGTGCAGCAGTATGGCTTCTCTCCTGTGTGAACTCGTATGTGCGACTTGAGGCTATTGATGTGTGAGAATTGCTTTCCGCAGTCTGAACAGGAATACGGCTTCTCTCCTGTGTGAATTCTCATGTGTGTCTGTAGGTTGCTTATGTGGGAGAATTGCTTACCACACTCAGAACAACAATGTGCCTTCTCTCCAGTGTGAATTAGAAGGTGCTTCTGAAGATGACTGAGTTGAGAGAAATGCTTACCACATTCAGAACACCAATGAGGCTTCTCCCTGGTGTGAATTCTGATGTGCGTTTTCAGGTGACTAATCTGCGAGAATTGCTTGCCACACTCGGAACAGAAATGTGGCTTTTCTCCAGTATGACTTTTCATGTGTGTCTGAAGGCTACTTACATAGGAGAATCGTTTGTCACACTCAGAACAACTATATGGTCTCTCTCCTGTGTGAATTCGCATGTGCGTTTGAAGATGGCAGAGTTGTGCAAATTCTTTGCCGCATACAGAACAACAATGTGGTTTCTCTCCTGTATGAATTCTGGTGTGTATTTGAAGGTGACAGAACTGTGTGAATTGCTTCCCACACTCGGAACAAGAATATGGCTTCTGTCCACTAGGAATTGTCATGCGTCTCTTAAAACTATTTCTGTCTTGGAGTTTTGTGCGAGTGTTTGTGTAATCCTGAGGGACATCCGTATCTGAGAACCTTTTGCTGTGCTGCAAATTCTTACGTTTTGATAAAAACCTTGATTTTCTCATTGTTTCAGGTGCTTCAGCTTCCAGAGAGAATGACGATGGGGAGCGACTGCTGTCTTCTTGCAAATCTGCTTAGAAAGAGAGGTAAATGATTAGTATTGAAATGCAGCACAACATGATGAACACCATAATCCAATGGGAATATCTTTCTAATTGATAATGGCTTTGACACCAAGTTCTTAGCAACTAAGATAAGAGTTAACTATTCTTCTGTTGTTCTGTTTACAGCTACTTCCATCATATGGTCAAAGTTGTAACCTTGTTTAGTAATGTTTGGCTTAAAACAGGACCCCAGATTGATGTTAACATGATTATGTTGACCCTTTTTGTAAACCACATTGGATAAAACCACCTGCTAAGCAAATACATATAAACTGAAATGAAACTATAACCTTCGATACATTAACATGATTTTTTTTAATCTGCAGGTGCTTGATATGACCACACATACTGCATAAGCAGCAACAGGGATGAACAAGTACTTAAGCAAAATAAAGTGTGCCAAACGTGTTTGTCCACGTAGTGAACATATTTTAAATGACAGTCCAAGGAAGTGCATGATTTGGGTCTTGTGGATTTCATAAAAAATATATATATATATAAGGTATGATCTAAAAGTTTTCAGCCTGACCTATCAAGAGAAACACCAGTAAAACCACCAAGTTTAATTTCTCAACATAATCCCCACAAGCGTTAATCCATTTGCTTTAATGTTCACCAAGCTTTGTTGTGGTATTCAAATAAAATGTTTAATTTTGCTTGTCCAGCCACTCTTATGTAGCTGACTTGACATCTTCATCACTGGTGTGATGGTAGTCCTGCAGATTCAGGAGTACGGGGCTGTTGTGGAGCACAGCTAGACACCCTTGAATGCAGGTGGTGGTGTGTCAGGTGGGAGGCTGCTCAGTGAAGTTCTGCTGCATCGTGACTACATATATATGAGGTTGATTACCATGCTCCATATGTATGGATGTTCCATGGTGGCATTTGAGGTGCGTTTATGTGTACACATTCACATAATTGTGACTTATAGAGTAAATTGCCTAGGAATGTGCATACAGCAAATTATATATACACTATATTGCCAAATGTATTGGCACCCCCCTCCAAATAATTGAATTCAGGTGTTCCAGTCACTTCCATGGCCACAGGTGTATAAACTCGAGGCATGCATTTACAAAAAAATTGTGAAAGAATGGATCGCTCTCACGAGCTCAGTGAATTCAAGCCTGGTACCATGATAGAATGCCACCTGTGCAATAAGTCCATTCATGACATTTTGTCACTACTAAATATTCCACAGTCAACTGTTAGTGGTATTATAACAAAGTGGAAGCAATTGGGAACAACAGCAACTCAGCCAAAAAGTGGTAGACCACATCAAATCACTGAGCAGGGACAGCGCATGCTGAGGTGTGCACAAGTTGCCAGCTTTCTGCAGAGCTGATAGCTACAGCCCTCCAAAAGCTCCAGAAAAGTGCATAGAGAGAGAGCTTCATGGAATAGGTTTCCATGGCCGAGCAGCTGCATCCAAGCCTGACATTACCAAGTGCAATGCAAAGTGTTGGATGCAGTGGTGTAAAGCCCACTGGACTTGACAGCAGTGCAGACGTGTCCTCTGGAATGACGAATCATGCAATTCGATGGACGAGTATGGGTTTGGCAGTTGCCAGGAGAATGGTACTCACCTGACTGCATTGTGCCAAGTGTAAAGTTTGGTGGAGTGGGGGATTATGGTGTTTTTCAGGGGTTGGGCTTGGCCCCTTAGGTCCAGTGAAAGGAACTCTTAATGCTTCAGCATACAAAGTCACTTTGGACAATTTCATGCACCCAACTTTGTAGGAATAGTTTGGGGATGGCAACATGACTACACACACACCAGTGCACAAAGCAAGGTCTATAAAGACTTGGAGGAGTGAGTCTGGCGTGGCTACACAGAGCCCTGACCTCAACCTGACAGAACACCTTTGGAATGAATTAGAGCGGAGACTGCGAGTGAGCCAGGCCTTCTCATCCAATATCAGCGCCTGATCTCACAAATGCTCTCCTTGAAAAATGGTCCAAAATCCCCATAAACACAGTCCTAAACCTTGTGGAAAGCCTTCCCAGAAGAGTTGAAGCTGCAAAGGGTGGGCCAACTCCATATTAAAGCCTATGTATTGAGAATGGGACGTCATTAAAGTTCATGTGTGTGTAAAGGCAGACGTCCCAATACTTTTGGCAATATAGTGTATACATATATGATTTTTTGGGCTTGGACATTAGCATTTTTCCATTTATATGCTGTGTACATATTTTCATGTTTGAATCCATGCAAAGTTTTAAAAATGAGGTCCCAGGACTGGAAAACTGAATGGGTGACAGCTCTCCAAATTTGCAGTGTATAAGCCATGCAATGTTAGCTGGGGCACTGTAAGCAGAAAGCTTTTTTCAACAATTTTTGCTGAGTGACAACCACAGAGCCCAAAACAAATCACTATAATATTGAGGGATTACACTGGACTTTTGAAGCATGGAATATGACCAATGTCCTTATTATCATCAAAAAGCATGCACCGACTTGGACCCTGAAGTTTTTTGGTATAGGAGAATCTCCATCAATTTTGATTGTTGCTTGTATGGAATTGTAGTCCCTAAAGCCCCTGTTACACTACACAATTTTTCCAGCGATTTTCAGTTGCATATTTCATTTACATAACATTAGCAAGTCGGGGGTCAGTTGTGGTGTGCTCCCATGACCACCAGTTATATTGTGTGAAATGCCTCAATTAAATCAGGCAGGTTTCGTTTTATTTTAAAGGAATACTCTAACCCACCCAGAATTATACTTCATATATTATTTACCCCATGTAGTTCGTCTTAATGGATGAGAACATTTTTTAATTTCTTGCTTTCAAGACGAGAACATCTTTTACTTTCATGCTTTCAAGCAGTACAGAGATAAAAGTATCTGATAGAACTGCACCTATGGAGACCTAATGCTGGACTGCAGCAAACAATATCGAACACATCCTTGAAAAAAATCACATTTCTTGTGACATATAATTCACATCGGGTCATCCAGTTGTAAGTTCATAATGTCTCACACACAAGTATTATTAATAAAATATTTTTAGATAAACGGGCGGCACGGTGGCGCAGTGGTAGCACTGCTGCCTCGCAGTTAGGAGACCCGGGTTCGCATGTTCTCCCCATGTCTGCGTGGGTTTCCTCCAGGCACTCCAGTTTCCTCCCACAGTCCAAAGACATGCAGGTTAGGTGGATTGGCGATTCTGAATTGGCCCTAGTGTGTGCTTGGTGTGTGGGTGTGTTTGTGTGTGTCCTGCGGTGGGTTGGCACCCTACCCGGGATTGGTTCCTGCCTTGTGCCCTGTGTTGGCTGGGATTGGCTCCAGCAGACCCCCATGACCCTGTGTTTGGATTCAGCGGGTTGGAAAATGGATGGATGGATGGATGTTAGATAAACTACTTCATTAACAAACGTGGAACATGACCAAATGTGACTGAGCATTTGAACTGAAGACCTGCCCTCTCATCGTTTCATTTATATTCACCTTCACAATTGGAGAAGTTTGGTATTATTTAGCAGCAGTCTGTGAAACTGCACGGATAAATCGAAATCCAGGTGTTGAAGCATCTCAGATATGCGGAAGTCCGAGGCAGATTCTCTCCCCGAAAATGTTTACACTCACTTTTCTTTAATTTTTAATCTTTAGTTGTACACGTCTCTCAGTGCACTTTCCTACTGTCGCTTTCATGTGAAGCACAATGTTCACCAATGAATAAGCTATTTAGAGGGACAGATTTGATACTCTTCAATGCTTATCTGTATCGGAGCATGTTCTGTTTCATTTCACAAATTTGGTTTTTAAAAGTGGTTTATTTAATAAAATAATTTTAAAAAATGTGTGTTTGGGATGATGTGAGCATACCACTGGACAATCTGATACATGGATTATGTGTCACAAGTAATGACATTTTTTATGGAAGTTATTTATTTATTTATTTTTTTAAAAAACTGTCATCCAGTGTTGGTCACCATACACACATCTGTTGTTAAAGAAACGTTGAAGTCTTCACTTTGCATGAAAACGTGAGATTCAGAATCAAACATAAAAGAAAAAAAATTCTTAGGTGAATACCCAGAAGTACAATGCAGAAAAGAAGAAACAAAAACTATGGGTGCTTAGGACCAACCAATTTAATTTAAATAGAATTAAAAAGGCTTATGTTACATATATTTTTATTATTTTGTATAAGCCTGAAACCACTAATAGTTCATAAGCTAAAGGTCAAAAATGCTAGAAAGCCGAAGAATGGGCCCCTCGCTTAGAGAAGGGAATGTGAACTCTTTGGTTGTAAATCATGGTAGCAAGCCCTGAGATAGTAGGGGGAGAGAACAGTCCTTATCAAACAGATAAGATGAACAGCGTGGAGTATGACACCCGCTTAACTAAGAATTATTGGTGGAATTAATTAGAGGCAGGACTAGAGCAATGGAATGCTAGAAGTCAGATTATAAGAATTGTAATAAAAATAAAAGGTGCCAGTTGCTGGGGGCACATTGTTCCATCTGGGTTGAGTCTCTAGGCGCTCCATACGATAAAGCTTAATTCTGCTATTTGTCCTGAGTCTCTGAGTGCCTTCATTGGGGCTTAGGGCGCCCCGTCGTGTCAGCCTGTTTCAACAATTTCCCAAACTAGCTATCAAAAATGCTTAAGCAAATCAGCAACAGAGCAGAATTAACCATTTTCATGAGCCTTCTGAGGCACATTATTATTATTATTATACAATCAATATGGATGACACCCTCATTATCATCAAAAATTGGTGATATGCTGGCACACATAAGGCATTATTAAACATGCATCACACACACTTTTTCTGCTTTTGGTCATCAATTTTCTATGTTTTAGGTTTATAGGTAGAATATTTTACTTATGCAAAGTGCAGTGAAAAATGTTATTGGCATTACAGGTGAAAAAGGTTGTTTTTAAACTATGGAGAATCAGCCCAGAGGGGATGTGGCTATCACCCTATAAATTCATAAAAAAAAATGTTATTTCCGCGCCTCACCACTGACCTTTCACTTTGTTTTCCATTCCTATTTTAATATGTTGTATAATGAAGACGAATTATATACATTCTTAAGTAAAAATTTGATCTTACTGCTTAAACTCTTAAACTTAAATTAGAAATGGCCAAGAGAGAGGAGAGGGGATGCAGAACCTTGCAATACCCACCACATGACAAACCAACTCAGGATCCCAGATTAGGAATCAAGTGCAGCCATGCAACAAGTGACACCCCACTAGTTCAGATGGACTGGAACAGTGTGAGGCTATTTTTTTTTTTTTTACGGTGGCTGGAGTGCCAATTCTGCCACCAATCCCCAGGTTTTTCCCTGGAGGTTGGAGGGTCTACATGCAGGGCTGGATGCAGATTAACATCAAACCCAGGACGGAGCAATTGCAGGTTAAGGGCTTTGCTCAAGGGCCCAACGAAGTAGAGTCACTTTTGGCATTCACAGGATTCAAACCGGCAACCTTCCAATTGCCAGTTCAGATCCCTAGCCTCAGAGCCACCACGCCACCCATGGTCAAGTGGTATTGAATTTAGAATTCAGCACCCCATATAAAAGGGGCACACATCTGATTTTAAAAAGGTAGTGTGGCTGAGTGGTCTAAGGCAGAGGTAGGTAATGTCAGTCCTGGACAGCCACAGTGGCTGCAGGTTTTTGTTCCAACCCTGTTTCTTAAAGAGCAGTCAATTATTGCTGATGAAGCACTTATTGCTTAAGTGATAGTTTGATGCTTCATTTTAGTGGTCTCGCTTGTTAAGTTTCCCCTCCCTCGATTGCTTATTTCAATCTTAAAACAGCTGCATTCACTGTGTTAATGACTCCTTATAAGCAATAAGATGTAAATGACAAAGCGGCCAGCAGTTCTCTGTCTAGCTTGTTTCCAGGCACTTTTTGATTTGATTTAATAAAACACTTAATAGAAAAATGTGACAGACTGAAAATTATCAGTTTTAGGCTTCAAATCATTTGGATGATACCCTTGGAAAGGAAAAAATCTACAAAATAAGAACCAAACATTGCAGACTAATAAGCCATAAAATTAAATAAGTCTGAGGTCTGAGGCTGGCAATCATTGGTTTCTAATGAAGCAACTGTGTTGGGAAAAAAAACCTGCAGCCACTGCGGCTCTCAAGGACCGACTCTGCCTACCCCTGGTCTAAGGCACTGGATGTAGGTTCCAGTCTCTTCAGAGCCATGGGTTCAAATCTTACCACTGCTAGGTGATGCAAGCACTCAGTCTCTTTAAAAATTATGAATAGATGTCAGGCTCCTCTAGGTTAGGAGGTGTGAAGAGGTAGCTTCCATTGCAGTTTTCATTTGGTGAGGCAGTGTGATGTAGTGGTTAAGGCTTTGGACTTCAGACCCTGAGGATGTGGGTTTAAATCCCACTACTGATACTCTGTGACCATGAGAAAGTCACTTGACCAGCCTGTGCTCCAATTGGAAAACCAAAAGAAATGTAACCAATTGTATCATAAATCTTATAAGGCACCTTGGATAAAGGCATTAATCAAACAAGTAAATACAGAAGAAAAAAATGGATAACCTCTTTTTAGGTGTTTACATCAAAATCTATTCTGTGTTAAGTCACATCACAGTGGTAGTGTAAAGGTGGTTTTATTTTACACACCTACTATGCCACAAGAATGATTAGACATGAAATATTGGATCTTTTATTGAAATCGTTAAACTCTGTATTAAGGATTTCTACCAGCACAGTGCCCCTAAATGGGAGGAGGTTACAGACAGTTTAATCATGGCATCTCCCGATTTTTCAACATCTCCCAATTAGTCAACTCTTTCTTAAAACAAGATGGGACACAAGGCTAAATGATCATCTGTCCACCTTTCAACTGCACCATAAAAGGTTGAAATATTTTAATAATTTTATTTTATTGCAAACAGCAAGACATGATGGTGTAAAGTCTATTATTCCTAACACATACTCTTTACTCACATTTTGAGGCCGATGGCTGTTCTTCTTCATCATCAGACTCCATGTTTTCAGGTTTCACATCAACAAAATGTGACTGAGGAGAGCACTCCCCAATCTGCACAAGCTCAAAGTCGGTAATTTCTGAAGATGTATCTTCCTTGGAACTATCTGAAACGTCATCATTTTGAGTTTTAAAGCTGGCAGGGAGATGTTCAGAAATTCCAACTTTAAAACAAACTATTTCGTGCTCATCATCGGTGTCATTATCAGTAGTGTCCCATTCACAGCTCTCTTGTTTTACATAGAAAGACTCCTCCTCAAACTCCTCCTCTTTAAACTCATCCCCCTCTTCTTCTTCCTTGATTTTGAAAGGTCTTTGTTCCAAGTCATCGACAACGACAATATTGAGTAAATTTTCCTCTTCTTCCATTTGCCTGTCCTTCTGTTTGAAGAATTCCTCTTCACGTTTCCACTTCGGTAAAGGTGGTGCCATTGATGTCACTGTGAAAAGCAGCTCAATTTCTCTTCTGTGAAAGAACCAGGTAGACGTTTGTTAACAAAGAAAGACAAAATATGTAGATAAAATGTACTAATATCCTCAAGTAAAATAAGAACAAGAAACAATCACAAAGCATTTTGAAAAACAGTAATTAAATAAGTAAATGACAGTAAAGTGCAAAAATTATAGAGATGAAAAGCCACCATTTTTCATTACCTGCCATTCACACTACAGGACTGTAGCCACAACTTTCCTGCCAGTGTTGCCAGGTCTGCATTTCCTTGCGTAACTGGGCTATTTTTGATTGTTGTCGGCAGGGGAAAAATGGGCTATCACAAGTTGAGCTTCTTTTGGCTATGTTTTTTGTTTAATTTTGGCCTATTTTCAGCTATCCAGCAAATCTTACCCTGCTATTTGCAATTATATATGTACTAGTAATGGCGCACTGCACAATAACATGCAGTGAATATACTTGACTTGAGCATTCACAGTTTTCATTCTCTTTCTCTATACGTCTAGCATTCGTTTGCTCAGAGGTTGAAGCGCTTGCTGCTTCCTGAGCAGCTCTTCTTTTCTCCACCCTAGCGGCCCACTTCTTCTCTTCTTTAATCGGCATCCTTTCGCGTTAAATCTGATTAAGCTGGCACTTAAGTCTTCAATCTGCCTGAAGAATGATTTAAGATATGAAGAGGTACGGGAAGTGACAGCAAAGGTGGTGGGGATGAGAAGGTGCCCGTATGCATGCTCCACACGGCTGCCAAGAGTTAATTCTAAAATAAAATCTCTCTACTATAAAAAAAAAAAAATCTTGGCAGGAGAGTGATTTTCTTGGAGAGACACTTATACGTCCCGCGAGAAAGAGATCTAACTATGCCCGGGGCTGGAAATAAAGGACAAGGAGTAGATGACAAAGTAGAACATTGTAAAGAATTCAAAAATGTTGGCGCAGTACACATGCAGAGCAGGTTAGAGATAATGGAAGTACGAAAATTCGAAAGTCTCAAAAAAAAAAAAAAAAAGGATAGGAAAGATCGCATTAGTTCAAACAAATGTAAATTATTACTCAGTGAAATAACAGAACAGTGAAAAGAGATCGATTATATTGGTCAGTTTTAAACTTTAGGTTGGATCATCCGATTCGTGTTGCCAGCGAGAATTAAAAGATTCCAAAAATGTTGGCAAGGTATGAAGTCCCGTTAGTCTGAGACTTTTGCCATGAGATTCTTTCAAGTAAAAACCCTACATACAACTATTTTCAAACAAGTTTTAAAAAAATTTTCAAAAAAAGGTTATCTAACCTCTCAGTTATGTGAATACTTTTGTCAGACACGCTTCCTGCGCTCTCAGCTCTTATAAATTTTATCATGACAATAATTTTATGCGTTCTAGATGACATGTCAATGAAAAAGCAAAGAAGAGCATGGACAAACATTCAAAAAACTTGTTTTATTTATTAGAGAGAAAGAAATGATATTCACACACAGGCAGTTATACGTTGCATTGTCACGATGTTAAGTCCAAAAACAGAATCAAACTTCAAAGCGATTTTGAAGAAAAGTTAATTCCAAATATTGTTTTTACTAAAGTTTTAAAGTAAAAGTGAATATAATGCATATGTAACAATTCACATTGAAATAACAACCTCTTTAAATTGCATATCCGGTAAACCAAATCCAGGGATGGGTGAGCAAAGCGAGCAGGGGGTGGAGCCCCCTAGTAAAATAAAAATAAAAAGAATAACCACCTTGGAGGTCAATCATCACCCTAAAAGTGGACAGTGGAGGTCCTACCATGCAAGCTGTCGTATCAACCACCTACTGTAACTTGCTTTCTTCGGTTATACAGGTAGTCTTGAATAAAAGTGCACTTGTTTTATTTGCGAAATGAAGTGTCTGCGTGCACTTTTCGTGGCATTACACGTGTATTTTTTGAGCATGCCCGTTTGAGCATGCTCAAACACAGGAACATATGTTGGTGTAAAAGTATAACAAAACAACGGGCAGATGGGGAGTGTCTGATTATTGCATATAGCGCCAAAGTTACTGCTCTTTACCATTCTCTCCTCTGCATGTCCTGGAGTACAAAAGAAACAGCATACAGCAACATAGGAACACTCAATAAAACTGAATAAAAAGAAAATCAAGTGACGGTGAGATACGAAGATGGCAGCTTCGCCAGCATTTGTGTGTCAGAACCCTTTGGGGGGATGGGCGTTAGTATGCATCGTGGTACACTGCCGAGCTATAGCGCGTCTTTATGTGAAAACAGCCATGTCAGATGGGGTTGTATGGATTGATTCTGAACGTGACTGAAAGAATGAAAAGTGAATTAAAGAAGAAAAAAAAAAAAAAGGGCTAACCTTTACAAGGATCATAAATTGCACCGGCTGTTACAGACTGAAATCAAATGTATGCTTTTATTCTAAAATAGTAAGACTAAGAGCAGTTTACTTCTCAAAACGGAATGGTGCAGGATCGAACTTGCGACCTTCTGATTCCCAGGTGGGAACTGATTCTATTGCACCACGGAGGCAGTTACAATAAACAGGTGTCAATTTCGCATGTTAAGGCAGCTTTTTGTTTCTGCAGTTATATTTTAAAAGCGCAATTGTTGTGTTATATTTGTACCTTTTGTGAAAATATTTCTTTGATATTTGGACTTAAGGCTTCATACATTATATAGTTTATACCTACATTTTGTCATCTACTACTAGAATATAAAAAACGTTTCTGTTTTAACAATGTGTTTACACAGATTACTGTAAAAACGGAACAGACATGAAATGCATGTGTTCCAAATAACGATCTATTATTTCCACTCTAAAACTCCACTTCACTCCCAGATACTCAATCAAGGCATGAGCTGGGAGAAGTTCGTGCACGATCTAAATTGGTGGGGGGATGGAATAGCCGGCTGCTCCTAGCTTCTCTTTATCAGCACATTTAGAAGACAAAGGACGCTGGCAGACAGGTGTGAAGGGATTGAAGATGCGATTTAAGGTGGGACGGAATTACGAGTTTTTTCGTAGGCTCTGGTAATTCTTGTGTTAAGTGTATGCCACATTGAAAAGATTGACTGCAATTCAGACTGTGGATCGTGATTTTGTGTTAAAAGAATCATGATATGATTTTATGGAAAAATCGCCCACCCCTAATTTGACTAATCTAGTTTTCAAATTTATGTAGGATTCATTAACACTAGAATTACCAGAGATTACGAAAAAACTCGTAATTCCGTCCCACCTTAAATCGCTTCTTAAATCCCTTCACACCTCTCCGCCAGCGCCCTTTGTCTTCTAAATGTGCTGATAAAGAGAAGCTAGGAGCAGCCGGCTATTCCATCCCCCCACCAATTTAGAACGTGCACGAACTTCTCTCAGCTCATGCCTTGATTGAGTATCTGGGAGTGAAGTGGAGTTTTAGAGTGGAAATAATAGATTGTTATTTGGAACGCACGCATTTCATGTCTGTTCCGTTTCTACAGTAATCTGTGTAAACACATTGTTAAAACAGAAACGTTTTTTATATTCTAGTAGTAGATGACAAAATGTAGGCACAAACTATATAATGTATAAAGCCTAAAGTCCAAATATCAAAGAAACATTTCACTAAAGGAACAAATATAACACAATTGCGCTTTTATTCAAAAATATAACTGCAGAAACAAAAAGCCGCCTTAACATGCGACATTGACACCCATTTATTGTAGCTGCCTCCGTGGTACAATAGAATCAGTTCCCGCTTGGGAATTAGAAGGTCGTGAGTTCGAACCTGCACCACTCCGTTTTGAGAAGTAAACGGCTCTTTGTCTTACTATTTTAGAATAAAAGCATACATTTGATTTCGGTCTGTAACAGCCGGTGCAATTTATGATCCTTGTAAAGGTTAGCTTTGTTTTTTTTTTTTTAATTCACTTTTCATTTTCTCAGTCGCGTTCAGAATCAATCCATACAACCCCATCTGACACGGCTGTTTTCACATAAAGACGCGCTATAGCTCTGCAGTGTACCACGATGCATACTAACGCCCCCCCCCCAAGGGTTCTGACACACAAACGCTAGCGAAGCTGCCTTCTTCGTATCTCACCATCACTTGATTTTATTTTTATTCAGTTTTTTTGAGAGTTCCTGCCAGTCCCCGCATGTTGCTGTATGCTGTTTCTGTTGTACTCCAGGACATGCAGAGGAGAGAATGGTAAAGAGCAGTAACTTCGGCGCTATATGCAATCATCAGACACTCCCCATCTGCCCGTGTCGCTCAAACACAGAAACATATGTTTGGTGTAAAAGTATAACAAAAGTGCACTTTTATTCAAGTGCACTTTTTCCATCGCCTTTTCCTGTAAGAAGCAATGTACACACTTCTCTCTATGCTGTGGTTTCTATTACACACCTGAAAGAAAGAGAAAATATCATCGCACTAATGCAATATTATTTGAAAACGAACAGCGTCAGATCGGGTGTGAATTTATACAGTAACTGGAAATTCTCTGATGCGGGACCTTCCCCCAGGGAAGAAAGTACAGTGTCAGGTGCTCATTCAGTGTAATAGGAACCATAGCACAGAGAGGTGTGTGCACTGCAACAAGTACACATGTTGTAAATGTAGGAAGGACGGTCCTTGGGTGTGTGGGAACTGTTAATATTTGAATGTGATGAGTTTATATAGCACGGAATGAAAATCAGCACTTCTTAGCATTGCACCATGCAAGCTGTCGTATCAATCGCCTACTGTAACTTGCTTTCTTTTTTCTTCGGTTATACAGGTAGTCTTGAATAAAAGTGCACTTGTTTTGTTTGCGAAAGGAAGTGTCTGCGTGCACTTTTCGTGGCATTACACGTGTATCTTTTGAGCATGCTCAAACACAGGAACATAAGTTGGTGTAAAAGTATAACAAAACAAAGGGCAGATGGGGAGTGTCTGATGATTGCATATAGCGCCGAAGTTACTGCTCTTTACCATTCTCTCCTCTGCATGTCCTGGAGTACAAAAGAAACAGAATACAGACGCACTATAGCTCTGCGTTGTACCACGATGCATACTAACGCCCCCGCGGGGGGGGGGGG
>JANRMT010062807.1:1331662-1376097 GCA_026402145.1 Polypterus bichir lapradei
CCCCCCCCCCCCCCCCCAAAGGGTTCTGACACACAAACGCTGGCGAAGCTGTCGTCTTCGTATCTCACCATCACTTGATTTTATTTTTATTCAGTTTTTTTGAGTGTTCCTGCCAGTCCCCGCATGTTGCTGTATGCTGTTTCTTTTGTACTCCAGGACATGCAGAGGAGAGAACGGTAAAGAGCAGTAACTTCGGCGCTATATGCAATCATCAGACACCCCCCACAATATATGTGAAAATATCGCACTAATGCAATATTATTTGAAAACGAACAGCGTCATATCGGGTGTGAATTTATGCATGCTCAAAAAATACACGCGTAATGCCACGAAAAGTGCACGCAGACACTTCATTTCGCAAACAAAACAAGTGCACTTTTATTCAAGACTACCTGTATAACCGAAGAAAAAAGAAAGCAAGTTACAGTAGGCGATTGATACGACAGCTTGCATGGTGCAATGCTAAGAAGTGCTGATTTTCATTCCGTGCTATATAAACTCATCACATTCAAATATTAACAGTTCCCACACACCCAAGGACCGTCCTTCCTACATTTACAACATGTGTACTTGTTGCAGTGCACACACCTCTCTGTGCTATGGTTCCTATTACACTGAATGAGCACCTGACACTGTACTTTCTTCCCTGGGGGAAGGTCCCGCATCAGAGAATTTCCAGTTACTGTATAAATTCACACCCGATCTGACGCTGTTCGTTTTCAAATAATATTGCATTAGTGCGATGATATTTTCTCTTTCTTTCAGGTGTGTAATAGAAACCACAGCATAGAGAGAAGTGTGTACATTGCTTCTTACAGGAAAAGGCGATGGAAAAAGTGCACTTGAATAAAAGTGCACTTTTGTTATACTTTTACACCAAACATATGTTTCTGTGTTTGAGCGACACGGGCAGATGGGGAGTGTCTGATGATTGCATATAGCGCCGAAGTTACTGCTCTTTACCATTCTCTCCTCTGCATGTCCTGGAGTACAACAGAAACAGCATACAGCAACATGCGGGGACTGGCAGGAACTCTCAAAAAAACTGAATAAAAATAAAATCAAGTGATGGTGAGATACGAAGAAGGCAGCTTCGCTAGCGTTTGTGTGTCAGAACCCTTGGGGGGGGGGCGTTAGTATGCATCGTGGTACACTGCAGAGCTATAGCGCGTCTTTATGTGAAAACAGCCGTGTCAGATGGGGTTGTATGGATTGATTCTGAACGCGACTGAGAAAATGAAAAGTGAATTAAAAAAAAAAAAACAAAGCTAACCTTTACAAGGATCATAAATTGCACCGGCTGTTACAGACCGAAATCAAATGTATGCTTTTATTCTAAAATAGTAAGACAAAGAGCCGTTTACTTCTCAAAACGGAGTGGTGCAGGTTCGAACTCACGACCTTCTAATTCCCAAGCGGGAACTGATTCTATTGTACCACGGAGGCAGCTACAATAAATGGGTGTCAATGTCGCATGTTAAGGCGGCTTTTTGTTTCTGCAGTTATATTTTTGAATAAAAGCGCAATTGTGTTATATTTGTTCCTTTAGTGAAATGTTTCTTTGATATTTGGACTTTAGGCTTTATACATTATATAGTTTGTGCCTACATTTTGTCATCTACTACTAGAATATAAAAAACGTTTCTGTTTTAACAATGTGTTTACACAGATTACTGTAGAAACGGAACAGACATGAAATGCGTGCGTTCCAAATAACAATCTATTATTTCCACTCTAAAACTCCACTTCACTCCCAGATACTCAATCAAGGCATGAGCTGAGAGAAGTTCGTGCACGTTCTAAATTGGTGGGGGGATGGAATAGCCGGCTGCTCCTAGCTTCTCTTTATCAGCGCATTTAGAAGACAAAGGGCGCTGGCGGAGAGGTGTGAAGGGATTTAAGAAGCGATTTAAGGTGGGACGGAATTACGAGTTTTTTCGTAGGCTCTGGTAATTCTAGTGTTAACCCTTTGGTGTGCTACTTGGAAAGGGGTTGCAAGCTACCGGTAGCTTGTGAGTGATGTGTTGGAGACCCCTGCTCTAGGGTATTGACTGCTGTTTCATGAGGGGAAAAATGAATTTAAATGACTTTAATATAAAGCTGCAACAAAACAAAATGTGTAAAAAGTGAAGGAGTGTGAATATATATATATATATTTTATATTTTTGCAAAAAAAGGACTTTTTTTTAAACTATGGAGGGCAAAGAATAGTAGGGCACAATATTTTGTGTATAATAATTAATATCACTGTAGATATTGGCATTTTCAGGTGAGTAGCAATTTTCTATAGCCTTTCCTTAACTTATGAAGGTCAACGCACTTTTCTCTCAATTAAATTGTGTGATCTCATATTTCCCAAGTTAATGAAAAACTAAGGGCATTTGGCCTCTGTGCCACCTCAGTTTTATACCTCAGTGAAACAGGAAGTCATGGATTACTGCTTGAATGTTTCTACACACTCTAAGCAACTTTAAAAAGTCAGATATACACAGAAAAAAATGCAACAGTTATACTTTGTCCTTAAGAATTTCTAGGAGTGCCAATATTCGTGGAACTTGTGATTTTCTTCAAAATAATTATTTCTTGATGAGGGATTTTGTTTGCAGAATAACTTTACTTCAATTAAAAGTTGGATGACATACTTCTACAACATGAGATTAAGTTCATTCACTAAAATGTGATTTTTTTACACCCTTTTTTTACCAAGGGTTCAAATAATTTGGAAGGACAATATATATGGGTCATTCCATCTAGAATAACCCAATTTGGAATAAAGTTATTGCATAATTTTGAAACTTGCCCCATTCATTAAACAATTTTTGCTTTTTAAACCATATTATAGTTCTACTCTCAATAAACTAGAAATTAATATATCATATTCTTCAATGAATTTTGCAATAAGTAATAATCCCTAATTTTCTCCATTCTTTTCTGGTTCTTCTGTGATGAGATGCAATCTGATGAAAGCGTTGTACTGCTGCTTGTGATGCTCGAATGAAAGCAGATACTCCAACTTCCCATGAGACTCAATAAATCAATTCCTTTTAGCAGTGGCGTAGCTCGAGTTTGTGTCGCTCGGGGCGGGGCGGGGCTTCAACATATCTGAATATGTTAAACTATTTAAATAGAACATTAAAATGACGTATAGAGAAAAATTAAGATACATTTTGCATAGATTTATTCATATATAAAGAAACAGCAATAATTTTTATATACATTTATAAGCATCAAGTAGACAAGAATATAGTATAGACGCACTGATAAGCCGCGTTCTAATTATTAGTTTAATATAATTACGCTACGAAAACCAGAACCAAAGTAATAGGTGGGGATGGTTTCTGCGCAGAGCAAGAATGCATTTGGATTAATAACTAAACGAAATTATAAATTGTAAATTAGTTGTTTATCTACCTAGAAATTATTATCGGTGTAACATTTATGTTTATTTTTGTCATTGCCTCATACATTTCAACTGCTGTGTCTGATGCAGAAGGACAGTCTGAACATTATTTTTCAAGCGTTTGTGGTTAAAAATCAGAGAATTTGACTTTTTTCATACATGAGTGATATTTTTCCCTAACACTGCTGCTTACACACGAATTGTACTGAGCCTTGTGGCCAATAATGCCGCCCCCAAAAATGTGCCTCCACCCCCCAAGCTACGCCACTGCCTTTTAGACAAAGACTTAAAAAATGTAAAAATAAATAAACACAATATGGAACTACTTAACAGCATTTATGTTAGTTAGAATGTCTAGTGGGGGACGAGCGGTATTTTGATTTTTGAACCCCTGCAGATTTTTTTTCCTGTCCTCCCATACCATATAAACTGATCATTGGGTTCATCTTTAGAGACATAAAAAAATGAACCGTATAACGACTGCACTTCTCTATTTATTAAATATATATCTTATGTAATACTGCATTATTTCTTGAATTTTATTTATCCATTTTTTTATCTAATTTTATTTTATTTTTTTCTTTGCTTATAACTACTGTATTTCTTTGACAACCTGTAAAGTACTTTGAAATGCATTACAGTGCATGGAAATGTGCTATAGAAATAAAAATTGTATTGTTAATTGATGGTGAAAAATAATAATAATAAAAAAAAAATCCCTAACTCTGCTCCCCACTAAACCTCCTTCAAGATGGCGTTCAGCATCATTTTCTGTATTTGAAAGCCTTTGCAATATGTCCTGAACCAACAGGAATATTAAAATTATTTAACAAATTTTTTTTCAGCATAAACAGAATCAATTATTATATTCTTTCCTTTATAGCCCTTTAAAAATTGACAACCTAATACTGATTTTCACAAACATTTGAGATTTTTTTTCTGCTAGCAGAACATGATCTTTATGATTGTAGTCCACCCGCCAAATAAGGTTGTTGTGTTTAGCCTACTTTTTGAGATATGTAATCTGACAGACAAGAGAAAATACTGGATATTAATATATACACTACTGTTCAAAAGTTTCATGTTTTTGATAGAAATGTAAACCTTTTTACTATCACGATATCATTAAATAGATTTAAAATCATTGAAAAGGCATGACTAGTGTTTATATATGGCTATTACTTCTTGAAATGGCTGATTTTTAATGTGTTATTCATAAATGGCTGCAAAGCCTGGTTTTCAGTAGCAATTTCATTGGTGTCCTAATATTAAACTCCCTTAATTTACCCTTAATTAGCCATTTTTATTGGTTTTATTTGAAACAATTACTTTTGATCATCAATCAGCCGTAAAAATGAAGGGGAAAAGATAAAAGTTTTTTTTTTTTTTTTTTTTAATATCATGCATCTCACCACCTGTGTGAGTCTCCAGGCAATTACCCATACATAAAAATCATTATTCAGTGAGCTACAGTACATCCCCTTTCCTTTCTGCCTTGCCTTTGTCTCTCTGATTTTTTTTTTTTTTTTTTTGGGGGGGGGGGGGGGGCCCCGTGTCTTGGTCAGATTACACCCTTGTTATTACAGTAAGTATTTATTTTAGGCTATAAATAAGCATTGGTTTTTTTGTGAGCAGGTGGTAGATGGCTGGGCAACGTTCATTGGGGTTTTCCTTTCCCTTTACTTGTACTACTGTGAATGCTGAAATTCTGCTATAAATTATTTAAACATTTAATACCAAATAAATAAAATGAAATAAAAACATACATACATACACACACACTGTCTCTCTCTCCAGGCTAGATGGTCCAGTAGCTTAAAGTATCAGCCTTTGATAAACAAGACTTAAAGCCAAATCCCCAATCTTAAAACTTATTGTGCCACCTTGAGTAAGTAACTCAATGTGCCTGTATGCCAACTGTAAAAATAAATAAAAATAAATCCACATAAACAATTACACCTTCAAACCAATAAAGAATACTAAGATGGAGTTCACTACAGAAAAGAAGCTATATGAAATACAAGTTTGTAACACATTGTTATTTTGTAAACTGCATTGGGAAACCTCATCTGACAAGTAACCAGTAATAATGATCGCCACTGAATGAAGACTTTTTATGTGCATGATTTAACATGATCTGTCATGATCTGTCAAGAAATCGTGTTTAGAAAATCAAAATCTACCACAAAATAACAGAAAAAATGAATACGCAGTGAAGAAAACAGATTGTGGCCATTATGGAGTATTTTTTATATTGGGGTGACTGAATTACTTGCACAAGATGTATTATGATTGCAGCTAATAGGTAAACGGGGATGATTTGAGGCAAAATAATTTTGAGACTCCTCAAAATAATGCACGTGTTTAGTCGATTTCTTGTAACAGTTGACAACCACACATGGACCAGTATCAGTTCACTTTTACGGCTTACCTGGTTTTCTGTATCCGCCAGACAGCTCCTCCCTCACCGCGCTGCTCTACTTTCGGCCTGGGATGTCCGCTCCTCCGTCCCGCGGGCCACCCTTTTCTCGCTGCACAGCGCGGATTTTCTTTCTCCCTAGTAACATACAAAGCACTCCTTTTGTGCTGCACATCAGACTTTAACTTGCATCTAAGTGTCAAGCGTTCTTCTAGATACCCATTTGCCCTCCGTGTCGAACTGTGAGCTCTACAGCCAGTTGGCGTAACGTCCGGAAAGCTAGACACAACAGTTGACGTAATTTCCGCCTCTCGCTAGTGAACCAGTAAGCATGTGCAACTTTCCAGCCATTTTCTGCACATGCGCCCCATCAGTACGCGGTAAAAGACTACAATTCCCAATACAACTTGGGCCTCACCGGGTTTCACTTGAACATCGTATTGTTCACATCTTCTGCATGTCGAATTTTTTCATAGTTTCTAAGATCTGTCGCAATTTACCGATCAATAAAATTATTTAAAATGTTTTTTCTTTTATCTCTATGAAACATTCCCAGTTTTCTCAGTATTACAGCCACTTGACTAGCCGCTCCTTTCCTATTTAACCCTTTACCGTTACAGCTGAGAAAACTCGTCCACCGCCAGTCTCACGCACACTGTCTTCGCCGAGTTATTCTCCTCCAGGGAACATTTGTGTTCAGCAAACTTGTCCTGTATTGGTACTGACAGTTCATCAGAAATGCCCAGTGACGGCACGACATTTTCTAGTTCAAGTGAAATTGAAGCATACGGAGAAGATGGCTTTGCCCAGATGGTAAACTACGACGTCACTTCTAAATGTATGTGGTATCACGAGAGTGCCAAACCACATTCACAGGTGCCCCAAGACAGAAAAAAATCAACTTTAAACCGTTTTTGACACACTGATAGAGGAGCTCCGTAGGATTTGCAGATCTAAATAGAGTGTTAAGACTAAAAGTGTTCTATGAAAAGGTCGGTTGGCAAAAAAGAATTAACTGATACACTCGGTTGGCTGTATCTCTGCTGAACAATCGGAAAGTTTAAAGTGCCTGCAAAGTGGTGAAAAATTAAAGCCGTTTTTATGTGTGTTTATTCACTTTTATTTTTGTTTTCATTCATTTTCTTATTTTTACTCTAACAGCCGAAAATGCCTGATATTGTAAATGTTTTAAACATTTCCCCTTCCTCACTTCTTCACTCTCTTTTGTTATATCACAAAATAGATAGTTGAAAAGTCACACTCTCCCTATTCTTAACATTTGACATTGCACAATGACCCTAATGAGAGATCTACTGTGGTTCTTCGGTTGTGCACTGATGGCTGTTGAGTATAACATTAATCTTTAATACTGTTCTCCCTCTCTCTAATACTGTATACACTAGGGGGTTGGAACTCTTTTCACTGTTCCGTTATTTCACAGAGTAATAATTTCCGTTTGTTTGCGCTAATGCGAACTTTAGCATACATTTTTTGAGACTTTCGAATTTTCATACATCCCTTTCACTCTTGCTGATACCCGTCTTTTACAAATTACTCCTGTCACTCTTCACAACCCATTCCACCCTGCCTGCACTCTCTTTTTCACCTCTCTTCCACAATTCCCATTACTCTGTACTGTTGATCCCAAGTATTTAAACTCATCCACCTTCACCAACTCTACTCCTTGCATCCTCACAATTCCACTGACCTCCCTCTCATTCACACACGTGTATTCTGTCTTGTTCCTACTGACCTTCATTCCTCTCCTCTCTAGAGCACATCTCCACCTCTCCAGGGTCTCCTCAACCTGCTCCTACTGCCATCTGTCGTATGGGGGATGAAACTGCTCCTGGAATCCAGCTTCTACAGGTCCTTCCTTTATATGTCTGTCTTTCATGGTACTTACACAGTATATTTTAGCTCACTCTTACCCACTTGTAATAAGCTTCACTTCCTCCTTGACTGCGCTTTTATTATTAGAATGCTGACATTTTTCATAGGCTTTTTGCTCACCATTACCAAAGTGGGCTAATAATTCTGGATTGCATCGTTGTTTAAAAACTGTTAAGTGTTTATTCAGGAACATTACAGCAAAATAAAAGAAAGACTGCAGAATCAAAGTAGTGAACAAAATCAAGGCATACAACACATTTATTTAAACCTTCAAAAAGCCTTTAATATGGCTCTGCTGCCATGCATACTCCTTCAGGTAGAAGCTCCAAGTGTCAAGTGTAAATTACAAAATGTGCATTTCAAGTTGGATGACAGGCAGGAGATAAACAGTACACACAAGCAGAGAGCATTCCAAATGGGGGTGAAGTGGGCAAAGTGGACAAACTCATGGTACTGTGTGCACATAACAAAGTTCAACCTGAACTTGAAAACACCTTTTACACTTAGGCAAGTCAAAAGTGCAACTAGCAGGCAAAACAACACAATTATAAATACAAGTTCAAGTACAGGAAGCAACACCTGAGAAACTCTGTAGGGTTTACGGCAGTATAACATTCTCATCCTCAAGGCAATGCAAAATCAGTTTGAAAGGCAAATAACATATTTGGTTACACTGTAAGAATTGCTGAATGTAAATCAAGGGACATTTAAACACAGACTTAAAGTGGCAATAGTGAACCCATATCTGGAGGCCTGTATGAAGGTCTGGTCACCACGACAAACAACTTATACTGTAGCAACTCTTGCAGAATCTTCTGGGAAAGTATTTAGGGGTTTAACAATCTTGAACTCAAGGCAAAGCACCAAAGCAATTAAATAAAATATTAAGTATTACTGTAGTACTAGGGTGTTGTAGGGTTAGGGGTATGGTAGGGGATATGGCCACTACTGGCATGCTCTGACACACTTAATTCCAAAAATAAAAGTTTATTTAAAGAGACATACACCCTCTACTTTTAAGTGAATAAAAACACTCTAAAACCCCATTAAATTTGATTAGTATTTAGATATTCTTATAAATTCCAGTCATTTTTGCAGTAAAACAGTGACTAAAATAGAGGGTTCAAACAAGACACCCCCTACTGGTCAAATTTAAAACTGCCTAAAAATTGGAATAAATAATGAATACAATTTCTATCAATAGTGAACTTTGAAAGGACATTACAATTAGGGTAATTGAGTGTTAAAAACAAGTTATATCAGGCACTCAAAAATGTAAAAAAGCAAATAAATAATGGTTTAAAATAAGTGTCCTGAGAACTATTTTTTAACTTCAGGGCCTTAAATACTAATGAAAATTAGAGCTTTTGATTACATACTAGGATTCATCTTAACCTCAGGGCCCAGTTTCATGAATATTAAGATTAGGGATGGAGATAGGGGTAGGACTTAAATTCTTAAAAAAATGTATAAGGATTGAAATAATACTGACATCAGGGTTTTGAGGTGAGATTACATTTTAACTTCAGGACCCAGTTTCACTAACATTAAGATTAGGATTAAGGGTGGGGGCAGGATCTGTAATAATCAAAACAAAGGGGTATAAATAATATTTTAACCTCAGGTCCCAGTTCTACAAACATAAAGGGCAAGGACAGAATCAATAAATACTTAAACATTATTAATTTTCTCCAGCCAATACCTCATCAATTCCTGTGCAGAATTAAAAGTCAACATATCCTGCTCTTCCGAGTCTCTATTAAGAGAGATTCTCAGGAATAATAATACCTTAATGTGATATTTGATTATGAGCTCATTCACTTTTGGATCTGTGGTAAATGGAATCTGTGTGAAATATAGATTAGCATTAGGGAAAGTTATAGTAAGAATTAAGACTAGTGGGGATAAATTAATTTTAACAAATTTGGATTGTAAACTATCTAAATATCCAATTAAAAGAATAATTTTTCTCTAAACTAAATTTGGTTGTAATTTTTGTAAGAAAGCACCCAAATTTTATATTGTCATATTCTTAAATATTTCTGTTTGGATACCTTATGTCTCACAAATCTGTACATCATATAAATTTACATCCGTGAGAACGAGACAAGGTTCTGTGAATTGTGGGTGCCATGTTTTAATATCTACCATAACCTATCATTTGTCTACTGATGTAAGAGGAGTGAGAAGGGTAGGCTTAGGGTTACATTTTAGGGAAAAGCAGGGTTCCATCAGCAGTGCTACCAAGTTGAGCTGAATGCATTAAGTCCTATGGATACCCCAGAGGCACGGGCCATCTGCAATCATTTGTTTTGGGCTGTCACCATGATCAACTCATGTTCAGACCTGTTGGAAAATCAGTACTGAGTGTTCTTATCCAAGTCTTTTCTTTCCCTTCCTCAGCCATATAGGCCATATATAATAGCCATATATAAGTCGTGAGACAAAAAATGCTGCACTAAGTGTGTGTGCTGTTCCTTTCTGTTTCTGATATTATGCATGTGCTGGTGAAGTCTTGTCCTAAGGGCATTCCCTGTATCTCCTACAGTGGTGTGAAAAACTATTTGCCCCCTTCCTGATTTCTTATTCTTTTGCATGTTTGTCACACAAAATGTTTCTGATCATCAAACACATGTAAACATTAGTCAAATATAACACAAGTAAACACAAAATGCAGTTTTTAAATGATGGTTTTTATTATTTAGGGAGAAAAAAAAAATCCAAACCTACATGGCCCTGTGTGAAAAAGTAATTGCCCCCTGAACCTAATAACTGGTTGGGCCACCCTTAGCAGCAATAACTGCAATCAAGTGTTTGCGATAACTTGCAATGAGTCTTTTACAGCGCTCTGGAGGAATTTTGGCCCACTCATCTTTGCAGAATTGTTGTAATTCAGCTTTATTTGAGGGTGTTCTAGCATGAACCGCCTTTTTAAGGTCATGCCATAGCATCTCAATTGGATTCAGGTCAGGACTTTGACTAGGCCACTCCAAAATCTTCATTTTGTTTTTCTTCAGCCATTCAGAGGTGGATTTGTTGGTGTGTTTTGGGTCATTGTCCTGTTGCAGCACCCAAGATCGCTTCAGCTTGAGTTGACGAACAGATGGCCGGACATTCTCCTTCAGGATTTTTTGGTAGACAGTAGAATTCATGGTTCCATCTATCACAGCAAGCCTTCCAGGTCCTGAAGCAGCAAAACAACCCCAGACCATCACACTACCACCACCATATTTTACTGTTGGTATGATGTTCTTTTTCTGAAATGCTGTGTTCCTTTTACGCCAGATGTAACGGGACATTTGCCTTCCAAAAAGTTCAACTTTTGTCTCATCAGTCCACAAGGTATTTTCCCAAAAGTCTTGGCAATCATTGAGATGTTTCTTAGCAAAATTGAGACGAGCCCTAATGTTCTTTTTGCTTAACAGTGGTTTGCGTCTTGGAAATCTGCCATGCAGGCCGTTTTTGCCCAGTTTCTTTCTTATGGTGGAGTCGTGAACACTGATCTTAATTGAGGCAAGTGAGGCCTGCAGTTCTTTAGACGTTGTCCTGGGGTCTTTTGTGACCTCTCGGATGAGTCGTCTCTGCGCTCTTGGGGTAATTTTGGTCGGCCGGCCACTCCTGGGAAGGTTCACCACTGTTCCATGTTTTTGCCATTTGTGGATAATGGCTCTCACTGTGGTTCGCTGGAGTCCCAAAGCTTTAGAAATGGCTTTATAACCTTTACCAGACTGATAGATCTCAATTACTTCTGTTCTCATTTGTTCCTGAATTTCTTTGGATCTTGGCATGATGTCTAGCTTTTGAGGTGCTTTTGGTCTACTTCTCTGTGTCAGGCAGCTCCTATTTAAGTGATTTCTTGATTGAAACAGGTGTGGCAGTAATCAGGCCTGGGGGTGGCTACGGAAATTGAACTCAGGTGTGATACACCACAGTTAGGTTATTTTTTAACAAGGGGGAAATTACTTTTTCACACAGGGCCATGTAGGTTTGGATTTTTTTTTCTCCCTAAATAATAAAAACCATCATTTAAAAACTGCATTTTGTGTTTACTTGTGTTATATTTGACTAATAGTTAAATGTGTTTGATGATCAGAAACATTTTGTGTGACAAACATGCAAAAGAATAAGAAATCAGGAAGGGGACAAATAGTTTTTCACACCACTGTATGTAGATAATTTGGCACTATTTACAATGGATAGCATAGATGCAGTTTTTGGTATTTAAGTAATGTCCCTGCTGTGTCGGACATGAAACCTTGGTCATCACATTCTGAATCATTTTAGTTTTAATCCAGTATTTTTGTGGTTGGACCACGACTCTTTTCAGATTTTTGATTTTACTCGAGACTAGCTTGTTTTAAAAGCTGGAATTTTTACAAAAGGCGGAGATTACTCTATATCCTGTCAAAAAGTTGGAGTCTGCCTGTTGAGTTTCCTGCAAATCATTTTTAACCACTCAGTTCACCTTTTGACTGAACAAGGAGTAGGTGCTTATCAAGAGCAAAATCTGTTGTGTGTCATTATCCTGTCTGCTCTGCAGAAAGGTTCCAAAGCAACATCTTAAAAAATGATCTTGCATAACCTCTTTTTCTCAATGCTTTAAACAAGATTTTACTGGCTGTGTTAAAATCCTCGGCTCTACTACATATTCTATGGAAGCGGAGCAGTTGGGACTTGATCAGACTCGGGAAGGTGTGTGGGGGTGGTAACTGCGCTTGTGTAATAACGTGTGTGTATCAGCCTCTTTGAAATACGCCCTGATATCCAAATTGTTCTTCTCTGGGAAGTCTGGACCTTTGTAGGTTGTGGTGTCCAGGAAATTAACACTCTGGACATCTCTAGTATATTTGATTTTGATGGACAGGTGGGGAGTATTTAAGATCCCTATAAACACTTCGAACGTCTCTTGGCTGTGTTCCCAGGTCACCTAGATGTCATCTAAATATTGGATATAATTGCTGGGTCTGAACAGACATTTTGGAAACACTGTCTCTTCCCATTCTGCCATATAAATGTTAGCGTACGACGGAGCAAATCTTTTACCCATAGCGGTGCCTTTGATTTGTAGATAAGATAATGTTCAGAATTGAATTCAAAGTCATTCCTGGTCAGACTAAGCACTAAAAAGCATAATAAATCCCTGTCTGGTCTGTTCGGGTCCGGATATTTCTCAAGCCATTTTTGAACTGCCTAGAATCCCCTATACGTCTCGATATTAGTATACAAGCTATCGATATGTATTGTGAACAAGAACACATTTTCCGGGATTTTAAGCGATTTGACCTTGTCAATGAAGTCATACATGTCTTTTACGTAGCTTGGATGCCGGGCCGAGAGTGGGTTGAGAAAATAATCTATGCATTGGGCCACGTTGTACAATTCACTACCACAATCCGATACTATCGGTCTGCCTGGTGAGATTTTGTGCGGAATTGTCCACATGTTGGGATCCTTTCAGCAGTAAATAAAATTTCCTTTTTTTAGGTGCTGGGGGATGCATTAGAAACTCCACCTGTTTTTAATTGATGAAACTGTTTTTGACTATTCCCTGTACGGTTTGCGCAATTATATGTGCTGTTTCTGGAAAAATCAGTTTGTCTAATTTTGGATAGTGTTCCATATTGTTTAGTTGTCTAAGTGCATCAAAAATGTAATCTTGCCTGGTCTGAATCATGATTGCACTGCCCTTATCCACTAATTTGATTATTATTTCAGTTATATTTTTCTATTCTCTCAGAGCCTCTCCCTCCACTTTCGTTGGATTGTACAGTAAATTATGATTTTCATTTACTATTTCTTGGATCTGTCTTTTGTCCTTCTCGATTATCTCCACTACTTCCAGCGGGACTTGTTCTATATTAACCTGACAATCTGATTTAAGGCAAAAAGGAGTGTTTTCTAAATCTGTCTCATTCTCAAAGAAAGTGGCTAATTTTATTCTCCGGTGATAGTCAAAAATTTTCATTTTAATATTTTCCCTCTGGTCTCTAACTGGTGGGGTGGGCGTGAAGGTTAGCCCTTTTTGTAAAACTGAAATTTGATCGACCGTTAGACTCACATCGCTAGACAAATTTAGAATGTTGTTTCTAATTACGCCATCTGCAGATGTAGAGGTCATGGGGGCTATTAGTTTAAATACTTGGTCCAATGGTTCAAGATTCTTTTGGGCGTTTCTGTCATCCAATTAATTTTATCCCTATTTGATTAAAATTCAGATGCCTGGATCGGAGAAATGTACGGGAAGTTCTGTTGAATAAATTTATTTGTGTCCGCTAAGTTGGTCTGCTCTATCGCGTCTAAGTCTTCTGAATAGTTTATTACGGGATTGTAGATTTTAATGTTTGGAAAGGCTACATTAGCTGCCCCATATATTTTTTGCATTTATTTGGCTGTTGCTTCCTTCACTTTATTTTGTTTATTATTGTAAATCCTCAAACCCACTTAATCCATTTCAAGCTTGTGGAAAGGCAGACCTTACCTGTCCCGGCAGCATCAGATATTTTTGTTAATATTTTGAATGAAAGATCAGGAGGATAAACAATAAAGACAACACATATAGCTTTTATTTAACAAGGGTGTCAATATTAGTGGAGGGCTCTCTTGTATGAAAGCTGGTGTGTTTGTTCAAACACTATAAGAATGATCTGCCATAAGGGGCTTCTTACAGCACTACTGCGTCCATTTGGACATATAAGCACCTCGAACATGGGAAAGCCGCTATATAAATAACATGTATTATTATAATAATTATTTGTGCAGTGCCATAACATGAATCAACCTTACTCCCAATTCATGGCTTCTTTTTTTTCCTGCTCTCCTTTTTCTCTTTTACTTTGGTTGCATGAACGCTACATAATACTCACATTTTCCATTTGCTAAGCCTTATTCAGCAAACTAATAAGAAAGGCAATCTTATGCAGGCCTTAAAAGTTAAAGTGGTATGGATTTTCTCTAGTCCTGTTTTCAACAGACAGCATCCTTACCAACTATATCCATGACATTTTTGTTTGATTTCTAACTCTTCTCTCATAAGCGTTGACCTGGAATTCATTCTTTCTTTTACTGAACCCATTTACTCAGAGCCTATGCTGGCAACTTCAAGTGCAAAGTAGAAACAAACCCTGAACCACATGCCAGTCCGCAACTTGGAATTCAGAAGTCAGATTGTTTCCTTGCCACACAATCTGTCCACCCTCCTTCTGCTGTCATTTTGTCCGGGGTTGTGGTCCCATTGTCTCTTAGAAATGGGATGTTAGATTCTTTATGTGTGGTTGAGCATGCAGGTTCTTAGTTATCAAAACAAAGTATTATGACCATTTTCAGTTCACCTCACCTTGTTCACTGGCTAACATTTAATGTAGCCATGATCAAACTCTGGTAACTTGTTCTTGCTTCAGGTCTTGGTCCACATTTGGTTGACACAAGAGTACTGGCCATTGTCGTTTCAATCGTAGCCATGTACCTCTTTTGAGCATGTCCCATTTACCTCTTAGGGATTAATATCTCCATATGAGTTTATCTGTGCTCCATCACAATAAGTGCAAACTATGCTTTTTGGTCATGATATTTTTTGTACTGCTTTTCTGTGAATTCCCATGTGTCTCTGAAGACTGCTTGTATGTGTGAATTGTTTGCCACAATCAGAACAGCAATGTGGTTTCTCTCCTGTGTGCGTTCTCATGTGTTTTTGAAGATGGCCAACTTGTGTGAAACGTTTGCCACACTCACTGCAGCAATGTGGTTTCTCCCCAGTATGAATTCTTGTGTGTGATTTAAGACTGCTTATGTGTGAAAATCGTTTGCCGCATGCCGAACACCAATGTGGTTTCTCACCTGTGTGAATTCTTGTGTGTGTCTTAAGGCTGCTAATGTAGGAAAACCCTTTACCACATTCAGAACAGCAATATGTTTTCTTTAAGCTGTGAATTATTGTGTGCTTTTGAAGAGAACCAAGCTGTGAGAATTGCTTGCCACATTCCGAACAGCAATGCGGCTTTTGTCCAGTGTGAACTGGTGCATGTGCTTTAAGGCGGCTGAGCTGTGAGAATTGTTTGCCACATTCAAAGCAGCAATGTGGCTTCTCCCCAGTGTGAATCAGTAAGTGTGTTTTAAGGCTGCTTTTGTGTGAAAATCGTTTGTCACAAGCTGAGCAGCAATATGGCTTCTCACCTGTGTGAATTCGAATGTGTGTTTGAAGATGCCCAAGTTGTGAAAATTGTTTACCACATTCAGAACAGGAATGCGGTTTCTCTCCAGTGTGAATTCTCTTATGCGCCTGAAGATTGCTTATAGTTGAAAACTGCTTTCCACATTCAGAGCAGCAATGTGGCTTCTCTCCAGTGTGAATTCTCATGTGTACCTGAAAACTGCTTAAACGTGAGAACTGTTTGCCACATACAGAACAGCAATTTAGAGTCCCTCTAACGTGAACAATTGAGTCGCTTGGTAAACCGACTGTGCCAATTCCTGTTCGAATTCTCTTGAGGCTCTGTAAACCCTCTACATTTGAGGGTTTCTTTTTATAGGGCAAAGCTTTTGAGTTCTTACTTTTGGCCACAAATGTTGACTCTTTTATATTTTCATGACGTTGAGTATCCAGTGCAAATGAAGAGCTCTTGTCTGGTAAATCTGCTTTAAAACAAAAAAGCATAATTAGTTTTGTCAAGGATGATAAAATAAAGAGTAACCAAATAAACAAGACCTTCTACATGTGAAAAGAGAGATCAATCATATATGAAGTTTTGCACTCAGCAAGAAATTTAAAAACATCCTGTAAGCAAAATAACACCTTTTATTAGCTAACTAAAAAGATTAAAGTATGCAAGCTTCTGAGGCAACTCAGACCCCTTCTGTTAAATTTTAGCACCAGTTTAACTTCCCATTCCTTTATCTCTTGTTGTGTCTTGAAGTTGCCCATAAACACGGTCACTCTAAACCAATGCTAAAATTTAACACATTACAAACTGCTTTAAATAGAGACCAGAGTTTCATGGCCGGATATGAGGATTTTTAAAATCTCTCTGACTGACCCAGACAGTATGACTACAGATTCGCATTATATGGAAAATTCATAAAAATCTTCAAAAGACAATGTTGGACAGTTATCTTTTCAAAAGATCTTGGTCATACATTGTTCTCCTCTCATTTTAAAATTCAACAGCTACTTGAATCTTAGGCTAGAGAGCTCTGTTAATTTTCTACATTGAAGATGACTCACTTAAAGGTTTCCAATGTTGTATCTGTCCTGGTGTCTACATAAACACAGGAAACTCCATTGTCTGTATTACACCTTGCCTGAAGAAGGGGCTGGAGTTCCCTAGAATGTTTGTATATTGTAATCTTTTTATTTAGCCAACAAAAGGTGTCATTTAGCCTGACTTTTCACTGCATCCACAATGGCTAACAGTTGAACACTCTACCACTAAAACCATCCAGCGAAAGGGGACACTACACTCCTGAGCAGAAAGACAAGCACAGTCTCACAATAAACATTAATTTAAGCTGCAAGTTACGATTTTTAGGGAAGTCATTTAATATTGTAGTTAAAATATTACTTAACATTGAAGTGGGTAGTATACTCCATACACATCTTTCTATTATAAAAGGAAATGTTGCGACGAGACATTCTCGGAGATAATTTCAAGTCCTGCGAGACAAGACTTTATGCAAAGAGATTTTGAAAAGTCCCGCCCTCCTCTCAAACATTTACAATCACACACACAGTACAATCATTTCTCATTCGTGTGAATGCTATTGTCAGACACAGATCATGTGCTTTCAGCTCTTATAAAAATGATAGTAAAGATCGCATGAGTGCTAATAAACGGAAATTATTACTCAGTGAAATAACGGAACAGCAAAAAGAGATCAAATATGTGGACATAGGTGATATGACAGGAGTATGTAGATATTGTTTGGATTTAAAGTTTAAGTCGGAGACTTGTAGATCGTCTAATTCATGTTGCCATCAGGGAAAAGTAGTGTTTCTTCCTGATGACGAGGCCTATCTGCGAGAATTAAAAGATTTGCTGTTTCGTGAAAGTGAAAGCCACATATGCGAGCAGCAGAGACACGAAGAGGCTGCCACGTAGCACAGGCCGGGGGGGGTTGGTGAGCGAAGCCACCTAGTCTGAAAAAAATACATTACTTAAAAACAGGAGATGAATTGTAATACTTCAATACATATTTTGGCAGACTAATGGAGCCCTTACCCGGACGGGATGCCCAGAGTATGGAAAGACCAGGGGAGAGAGTATTCTCAGGACATTTTCTCCCCCGGGCCGACAGAGGGCAGCCCCCTTGGTTTCCATCTCAACCCTGCTATGCCCATGGCCACCGCCAGGGGGCGCATGAACTTTTACAGGGCCCTATTTGGCAGCAGTTCTGCCACACCCAGAAGTAGCTCATTGGACCCGTGGAGTCCTTCCGGGTGCCCTATAAAAAGGGGCCCATCCCCACCATTCGACGGCCAGAGTCGGGAGGAAGAGGACAAAGACGAGTGGAGGCAGAAGGACTGTTGGAAAGAAGGGACTGTGTTGTGCTTTGTGAGCATTGTATTTGTTGGTGATTTGTGCACTGTAAATAAACTGTGTGCTGGATGCCAAACCTGTCTCCTGCCTGTCTGTGTTGGGGTTGGCTTCACAAAATATATAAGTAAAATGGGTGTTTGTCCGAAAACAGACTTTTATTTGAAATTAAACTATAAAACTTAATGTCGAACATCAAAAAATTAATTAACTTTTTTTCTGCTCTCTTTTACCTTAAGAATGACTGAACCCTTAAACCACCAGTACCAGCTATAGTCGCTTCCCAGTGCAATTTGCCAGCACGCCAGAGCTGATCAGTCTGTGTCGTCCATTCATAGAACAGCCAGCTCATGACCACTGGCAACCCCTGCAGCCTCACTGTCCCTGGGATTGAGCCGCTGCACTAGACTGGCTTGCCAGCATCAGCATTGGCCTCTGTGTGTTTGTGTGCAGCCAGTTCAAATGCAGCTGGCTCGGTGATTTACTGAATTTCATCAATGGCATCAGTTGCACCTTGTACATCTAATAATAGATTTATTTTTTATAGTTTTTACAGTTCATTGGCAGTGTGTAAAATGATCAAAGTTGCAGTAATTGTGATGCTCTTTGCATGAAAAAAATACATGTTCCATTAAAATTTCACTTTTTCTTGTTGAATTGTGACATTTCCTTAAAAAGTGCAGCAAAAAGTATTTGGCGTCCAGGGGATTAACCCCCCAAGTATGTGACAGTTTAAGGGTTAAATTATGTGTTTTTGACAGGTATTAGTATTGCAAAACTGTGCAGTCAGGAACTTATTAAAAAAAAATAATGTATTGCCGTTTGGTGATAAAATTGTACATATGTAGAAATGCAACAAGAACCGATATTTCAGTACTAATTTGGTACCCAAGTTCAGAAAACGTAACAGTATGAGCTTTTTTACAACGTCTGTAAAACCAAGAAAGTCAGTACTGCACTCATGCGTGACTACTTCTTTTTCTTTCGGGTGCTCCCGTTAGGGGTCGCCACAGCGGATCATCTTCTTCCATATCTTTCTGTCCTCTGCATCTTGTTATGTCACACCCATCACCTGCATGTCCTCTCTCAGCACATCCATAAACCTTCTCTTAGGTCTCGGTACTGTTGATCCAAAGTATTAAAACTCATCCCCCTTCGCTAACTCTACTCCCTGCATCCTCACCATTCCTCTGACCTCCATCTCATTCACACACATGTATTCTGTCTTGGTGGTCCTGCTGACCTTCATTCCTCTCCTTTCTAGAGCATATCTCCACCTCTCCAGGGCCTCCTCAACCTGCTCCCTACTATTGCTACAGATCACAATGTCATCAGCAAACATCATAGTCCACGAGGACTCCTGTCTAATCTTGTTTGTCAACCTGTCCATCACCATTGCAAATAAGAAAGGGCTTAGAGCCGATTCCTGATGTAATTCCACCTCCACCTTGAATGCATCCGTCACTCCCACCGCAGACCTCACCACAGTCACGCTTCCCTCGTACATATCCTGTACAACTCTTACATACTTCTCTGTCACTCCCGACTTCCTCAAACAATACCACAGCTCCTCTCTTGTCACCCTGTCATATGCTTTTTCCTGGTCCACAAAGACGCAATGTAACTCCTTCTGGCCTTCTCCATACTTCTCATGCGTGACTGCAGGTAAACAAATTACTTTGGCAGAAAAACATGAGTAAAAAGTACATATGGTAAAAAAAAAGAAAAAAGTTGTGGTGCTACAGCACCTCCTCAAAACATGTCAAAAAGAGAAACAACTGAGGTTATCTCTGGAAATGCTTTGTGTTTGCACAAGAGAACTTCAGTGCATGAGTACAAGAAACATTGTTACAAAAATAAAACAAACAGAAAAACACACAGAGTCTCGCATCATTGCCACTTTCAACCCTTTATAGGATTAATTTAGAAACAGATTTGTGCGTGGTATGAGAGTGAAATAATGTCACCCATCAAATGAGGTGTAATCATTTAACTTTTGTTGTCATGCATCTGTAAGAGGAGATGAAAAGATAAGGAGATTTGTATTAGTGTCCTAGACACTCCCGGTAAGTGATTGGAGACTTTGCATTTATTTTCTGATTGTAATGAGCACTTTTACAACTGTCCAAGCATCTGTCCATTATGAACCCGTAGCATGCAGTGAAATGCTCTGGATCTAGAAAGGGGGACCATACACAGTTACACATATAGGACACTGGGATGTGGAAGGACTGGCAGCACTAATAACAGTGTAACGGTTGGTACATATTTTATGCACTTTATTCTGTTTCTGCCACTTGCTCCCTTTGGAATAGAGGTCAGAGGGAATGAGTGTCTTGGAGGATATCTCTTTAAGGGGAGCAGAGGGCTACACCAGGCCTGTGGGTCCTTGCCTAAACGCACTGTTGTATGTCATAAGAAGGAGAACCGACTTTAAAACGGAAGGAGGCGTGCATTTTAAAAGAATAATAATACATTTCATTTATATAGCGCCTTTCCCATGCTCAAGACACTTACAAAATTTAAGAAAGAACGGCCGGGTATACAGTATATAGCATTGTACTAAACCAGATAAATAAATAAAGAAGAGTAAGATAGTACATTCAGGGAAAAAGCCTAACAGACAACATAACTGATGGTCCAGCACACACACACAGGTTACATGAGCATCTTGACAGAGAGGTAAACTGAAAGAAGGGTAATAAAGTCAGGTAGAGCTAAAAGCCTTCCTGAACAGATGAGTTTGGAGTTGTTTTTTAAAAGAATTCATGGAGTCAGCTGACCTGATTAATTTCGGTAGGTCATTCTAGAGTCTGGGCCCTATACAGCTGAAGGCCCTGCTGTCACCCATTGAGTGTAGATTAGTGTGGGGTACAACAAGATTACCAGAATCAGAGGACCTTAGTGGATGGACAGGCACATAGTGATGGAGAAGGTTATTTAAAGCTTTGTAGGTTATTAGTAGAATTTTATATTCAATTCTGTAAGACACAGGGAGCCAGTGAAGGCGAAGCAGGATGGTTGTGATGTGCTCACCGTTGCTGGTCCATGTAAGGACCCTTGCAGCTGAGTTTTGAATAAGCTGGAGCTGTGATATAAGATTAGAAGGGGCACCTACCAGTAGGGAATTACAATAATCGATGCGGGATGTTATAAAAGCATGGAAAAGTTTCTCAGTGTTAGAAAAGGAGAGGAAGGAGCGAACACGTGATATGTTACGGAGGTGAAAGTAAGAAAGTTTCTTAATGTGATTTATGTGGGCGGAATAAGAATGGGAGGAATCAAAAATGACACCAAGATTCTTTGCAGTAGACGAAGGTCTGATGAGATCACCGCCAAGATGGACTGGGAAGGAGCTCATTTTATTAAGTCGCACTTTAGCCCTAATTTGCATGAGTTCAGTTTTGTTGCAGTTTAATTTTAAAGAGTTCTGCTCCATCCAGGTTTTAATTTCACTGAGGCAAGTTGTGAGCTGAGAAAGCTCTGATGAAGTTGCACTTTTAACAATGAAACAGAGTTGAGTCTGCATAAAAATGATAACTCAGTCCAAAGCTACGAATAATTTGGCCAAGGGGAAGCATATAAATACAGAAAAGAAGAGGGCCGAGGACAGAGCCCTGAGGAACTCCTTATGCGACTGGCGCTGAGCTGGATCTGCTGTTGCCAAGACTAACAAACTCTTGCTTATCGGTCAGATAGGACTTGAACCACTGGAGGGCAGTGCCAGAGATACCCAGCATGTTCTCCATTCTGGACAGTAGAATGTCATGCCTGACTGTGTCAAATGAGGTCTAACAGAATTAATATGCTGGTTTGTCCAGAGTCTGCTGCCATTAGCAAATCATTGGGTACCCATAGCAGAGCAGTTTCACAGCTGTGCTGCACCCTGAAACCAGACTGAAAGGGTTCCATCAAATTATTAGAAGTTAAGTAGTTGGTGAGATGGGAAGCTACAACACGCTCAAGAACTTTTGACAGAACAGGTAAGTAGGGAATAGATTGTCAGCATCAAGACAAAACTTTTTTAACATGCAGGTTACAGAAGCGATTTTAAAAGTGAGGGACACAAAGCCAGAGTCAAGGGATGAGTTTATTATTGTTGTAATGGTCAGGATTATGGCATGAAGGCAGGATTTAAGTAGTGTGCTGGGGATGGGGTCCAGTATACAAGTAGTCAGTCTCATCTTACAAAGCAGGTCATTAACAAAAGCAGATGTGACTGGTGAGAACTTAGAGAAGGAGATGGATGGAGTGGGAAAACAGTGAGAGATATAAAAGGATGATGTATTTATGTTAGTTGAATTATTTAGATCTTTAATTTTGTTACGGAAAAAGTGGAGGAAATCCTCACAGACTTCAGTAGAAGAAGTAGTTGGGCCAGATGCGGGTTGGAGTAGTTTATTAACTACAGAAAACAAAACCCTTAGGTTATCGTGGCCACTTTCTATTATTCAGCCATAGTGGGTGTTCTAAGCAGCAGTTAGTGCTTCTCGGTAAGCTCTTTGATGGTCAGAGAAAGCCTGGATGTGCACAGTGAGGCCAGACTTACGTGACATTCTCTCAAGGCGTAAGCCAGCTGCTTTCATAGATCACAATTCTGAATTATACCAAGGAGCTGAATACTTAAAGGAAACCTCCTTATGTTTTAAAGGAGCTGTTTTTTCTAATGCTGAATGAAGGGCTGAGTTATAGTGGTCAACAAGACTACCTAGTGTTTATGGAATAAGTGCAGACAGTAAAAGATCAGAAATGGACCCAGAAAGGATAGAGGGACAGATATATTTAAGGTTTCTGTAAGAAATTTGTCGTTTACAGGTAAGAGGAGGGAGAGGTAATGAGAGAGTGAAAAGTACTGCTTTATGGTCAGAGAGTCCCAAATCAGTGCTGTAAATGTTGGCAACAAATAGTCCAGAAGTACAGATCAGATCCAGTATATGACCACCAGAGTGGGTGGGAAAATCAACATGTTGTGTCAAGTCAAAACAGTCCAGTAAGGATAGGAATTCATTTCTCAGTTTAGATGTGTTGATGTCAATGTGGATGTTGACATCACCAAGAAGAATGACTCTCTGGGAAAAGGAACTTAAGTGGGTTACTAGTTCAGTCAGATTAGATAAGATGGATGCATTGTATTGTGGAGGACAATAAAGAACAATGAATAAGACAGGATCTGATTCCATTATTAGTTTAAGAGCCAGACACTCAAAAGACAACGGAAGAAAGATGGTTTAAGAAGGAGCTGGGAAGGTGGATTAGCAAGGAAGTGATCTGTAAAGCAAATAATGTTCCGTAACTAGAACAGTTCAGGCGCACGGAAAAAAGAGAGTGCTGGCCAACCAGCAAAGGTCATTGGAGCACACGTCTTTACCTTAAATTTGTGACGCTTGCGCCTTCCATGGAGGGGCGTTAATGCCAATACACCCATGTCAGGCAGACTTCAGCAATCGATAAAAGAGTTGTCACCAAGCCAGTGCGATCGCATCTTTTATATCTAACGAGTCAGTGGGATACTTTGGTTAGTATGCTGGATTTACCGGCGGACTTCCCAGGCCGGTTGGATTCAAAGCTAAGACAAAGTTGATATAAAAGGGATTGGGGAACGCATGGGGAGCGTGTATGTCTAATTTATATTTGTATATATGTTGTGAATATTTTTGTGCTGTCTGTAAATGGTCATATTTCTTTTTTTTTTTCTTCCTTTTCTGTTTCGCCGTTTTCTTGGGAGAGCATTATAGAGGGATTCAAGGGGGTGGTCATATTAATTAGCATCTGTTTATTTGTTCCGGATTTGTTAAAGGTTGTTTATAGTTTTGTTTGGTTGTTTATAATATATATTCTTGTTTGTTTAATTAACCTAATTGTTTGGTTGGTCATTTCCTTTTTTTAATACATAAAGGACATCTCTGTCTGAGGGGATCAAACTGGAGCAAAGGTTCTGTCTGGTTCCATTCCCGATAGAATTAGTTTTTCCTAAGAGTACGAGATCCGCATGTGTGCCGGGCTCATCGTCTTACTTTAAGAGGAACTCGCTACAACAGTAAATAAACATCGAGTCAGAGACTCAAATGAAGTGGTTCCATTGGTTAATACCAAACTAAAATGTATTTAGTTTTTCAAAGGACAAGGCACATCATTCCAAATAATGGGACGTGCAATGTGTTAACAAAAATGCATAATTGTCAAAACACGCAGTTTGCAAGACAAGCAAAACGGCATACTTCATTACTAAATATAAATCTAGAAACAATGAATTTCAAACCAGTTTTGTTAAATTTGATTTGCATGTATGGAATGTTTTTTGATTTTAATAAAATAAAATATATATATAAAAAAACACTGAATTTGAGTCTGAATTAGTATAGCCCATAAGTAAAAACACATTATATATCTGAACAGTACAATGAAGAATGTAATACTGCCTTACAGTTATACATTTATTGCGTGCAGGTAATGACAGCCCAACTAATTGTCAAATTCTGCATTTATACACAGTGTGCCGTACGGCCGGGGCCCTTGACTAGCTGGGATGCCTATAGAGTGGAAGGACCAGGGGAGACAGCATATTCAGATACTCGGGGCATTTACCCCCTCCTGAGTTGCAGTGGTGCCTCGGACTACTACTGGGCTCCTTTGGGGTTGGAGCTTGGAGCATCCCCTGCTGGGTTCCATGGGAGCCACTAGGGGGTGCTGCAGGAAGGGCTGAGCCTTTTGGTGCAGCACTACCACCACACCCGGAAGTGCTGCCGGAAAAAGATCACTGGAAACCTGAAGTACTTCCGGGTGCCCTATAAAAGGAGCCAACTGCCACTACTCTGGGAGCCAGTGGAGGCTGATTGAGAGGAAGAGAAAGAGAGAAAGAAGAAGAAAAGAAGATGTTTTGTGCTGTGTGTTTAGTTCTTTAACTGTGCTGAACAGGTGGGAAATAGGGGAAGGAGTTTCCCACGAAGAAAAAGAAAACAAATAAAAGTGTGTGTGCAGAACTCATGTCCTGCATCTGTCGGTGTTGGGTTTGGCTAGCAGGAGCGCCCTCTGCAGGTCACAACAGGTATGAGCATTAACAAAGTTTGATTACTCACATAAGAAACCTTACAAATAGCAAAACAAAGGCTGTTTGACAGGAGTTCTGAAAAAAAGGATCAAAATATAACTGAGAAGTTTGATTTCACACAGGAAGCTTTAAAACTGGGACAAATGTCAAAAAAGCAGGTACAAGTTTGGAAGATTAAAGCTCCTTGCATTTCTGACCTTTGAAATTTGAATTCATTTCACTCATCCGTTCAATATTATTGTTCAATAATATTTTCAATTCAGCTAATGATGCAAATATAAAATTTGACAACAGTAAATGTTGCAGACTTAACAGAGTGGTTCACTGATAAAACCAGAGATTAAAATCATTCAGTCAGAAAAAACAGCTTTAAAGAGTTGGTTTAAATGGAAATATCCTGAATTACAGTGATCCCTTGCTATATCGCGCTTCGACTTTCGCGGCTTCACTCTATCGCGGATTTTAAATGTAAGCATATCTAAATATATATCACAGATTTTTTGCTGGTTCGCGGATTTCTGCGGACAATGGGTCTTTTAATTTATGGTACATGCTTCCTCAGTAGCTTTGCCCAGTTGATTTCATACAAGGGACGCTATTGCAAGATGGCTGAGAAGCTACCCAATCAGAGCACGTATTACATATTAAATAAAACTCCTCAATGGTATACGATATGCTTCCTGTGCGGCGCTTCACATACTTGAAAGCCCAAACAGCACATATTGATTTTTGATTGTTTGCTTGTCTCTGCCTCTCTCTCTGACATTCTCTGCTCCTGACGGAGGGGGTGTGAGCAGAGGGGCTGTTTGCACAGTGGCTGTTTGCCTAGAGGATATGGACGCTACTCTAAAAAATACTGAAAGAATACCCTCACATTGCTGCCTTCCTTGTAACTGCTTTGTCCGGCGGTGCCTCGCGCTTTAAAAGCCCAAAAAGCCCTATTGATTTTTGATTGTTTGCTTTTCTCGCTCTCTCTCTCTCTCTGACATTCTCTGCTCCTGACGCGCACTTTGAAGAGGAAGATATGTTTGCATACTTTTAATTGTGAGACGGAACTCTCATCCCTGTCTTGTCATGGAGCACAGTTTAAACATTTGACTAAAGGGTGTTATTTCATGTCTAGAGGGCTCTAATAATGTTAGAAAATGTATTTAGAAGGTTGTAAACAGGTTTTCTATGCTCTAAATGCGAAAATATTCGATTTATAAATAAAGAATCCTACTTCGCAGGAAATTCATTTATCGCGGCAGAGTCTGGAACGGATTAACCGCGATAAACGAGGGTTGACTGTATCTCGGAATTCACTAATTCAACAGTACACACAATTTTGATATTTAGTATGGATTTTGCACATTATTGTTCAGTTGCAGGATAGAAACTGTTAGAGAATAAATCAAGTAGTCCATGGCATATCATTCTTTATAAACCCTGTGCTGAAATCTCCCATAGATTATAAACACCCCACTTCTTATTACTTTGGGGGAGATCCCCACCAAAATCATAAAGTAAAGTAGAATGCTAATGATAATTGGGTAATTACAAGATGGATATTCCAGTATTTTAAAGCTGTTGTTGCTGTTAGCATTTATATGTTTTATATTGTATTTAAGAAAGAGGCACAATGTTAACTTCAATAATGGAGGTACTTTAATAAAGCCATTGGAGGGAATTTTTCTTTTTGTTGTGGTATTGAAAGGTGCAGAGTATCGCAAAAATGTATTTGTATTGGTACTGAACAGAAAGATTCTGATATTGTGACATCCCCATATACAGTATATTATTTACACATTGTCACAAACGTGCGATTGGGAGACAGCTGAAAGGCCTTAAGAATAGTAATACCATGTCAGACCAGGAGGTGGTGAGCTGCACTCTCTTTCTCAATATTCTGCAGACCATCCTCTGGAAATCTTGCTAAGTCCCGGCACCAGTGAAGAGGTCACTTCTGATACCGGCGCCATAGATGATGTCACTTCCCCATGCCAAACCCCACCATTCCCAAAAAAATAACCACATCAATGCAGGTTCTGGCGACATAGATGATGTCACTTCCGGTACTGGTGCCATAGATGACTTTGCTTCTGTTTCTTAAGACGTCATTTCCAGTTCCGTTGCTAGAGATGACATCACTTCCAGTCCAGAAGACAACGCTTCCAGTTCCAATGATGTCACTACCTGTCTCGGGCTTTAAAGCCACCATCTTTTCATCTTACCATCAGTTCTGTTTTAGACTCAAACCTGTGAAGATCACATCCAAATTAACCCTTTTTGCAGCCAAGGCACAATATATGGGTGGCTGCCCCAAACCTTTTTGATGTCTGTGGTCTGCTGTGTGACAACATACACAAATACTGTACACACAAATAGTGGATTTGTCAAGTATTCAGACCCCTTCACTTTCTGCACAATTTCATTGTGTTGTACATTTAATTTTAAATGATAAATTTGTCGTTTTAGCCCATCCATCTACACTAAATAACAAGTAATATCTAAGTCAAAAATATGTTGTTTGGAAGGTTTGTAAATGTATTCAGAATTAAACACTGAAATCTCTCATTCATGTAAGTGTTCAGATCCTTAATTGAGTACTCTGCAGGAGCCCCATTGGCAATAAGTCCAACCTTGAGTCTTGTTGGTAAGTCTCTACAAGCTTTTTACACACCTGAATTTAGGCAGTTGATCCCATTCTTCCTGGGAGATCCTCTCAAGCTCAAGCCATTCTAAACTGTCCAATCAATTCACTTTCCCAATCAACTGCTAGACACAGCTCAAGGAGAATTAAAGCACCCAACTACACAGCAAAGGGTGTGAATGCTTAAATGAATGAGAGATTTCACTTGCAAACCTATCAGAAAACATGTTTTCACTTTGTCATTATTGGTTATTGAGTGTAGATTAAGCAGCAAAAAAAGGGAAAAGTTGTCAATTTATTATTAAATCTACAACACAATGCAGTGTTCAAAAAGTGAAGGGGTCTTAATACTTTCTGAATCCACTGTATATATTTTGTTTTTTGTTGATTCAGTAGACACTGGTTAAAATTTTAAAAGACCAGGAGGCTCTGCCCCCTGCTCACTTCGCTTGCCAACCCCCAGGCAAGCACTAGCCACTTCGCTGCTCTGCCGCTCACGTATGGGGAAGCGGATGTACAGTCATGGCCGAAATTATCGGCACCCCTGGAATTTTCCCAGAAAACACACCATTTCTCCCTGAAAATTGTTGCAATTACAAATGTTTTGGTATACACATGTTTATTTCCTTTATGTGCATTGAAACAACACACAAAAACAGAGAAAAAAAGCCAAATCTGACATCATGTCATTGGCACCTTTTCAAAATTGTGGGTAAATCGTTTTATTTCAAGCATATGATGCTCGTTTGAACTCACCTGTGGCAAGAAACAGGTGCTGGCAATATAGCAATCACACCTGAAGTCAGTTAAAATGGAGAGAAGTTGACTCAATCTTTCTGTTGTGTGTCTGAGTGTGCCACACTAAGCATGGAGAACAGAAACAAGAGCAGAGAATTGTCTAAGGACTTGAGAACAAAAACTGTGGAAAATATCAACAATTTCAAGGCTACAAGTCCATCTCCAGAGATCTTCATTTTCCTTTGTCCACTGTGCGCAACATAATCAAGAAGTTCACAACACATGGCACTGTAGCTAATCTCCCTGGATGTGAACGGAAGAGAAAAATTGATAAAAGACTGCAACGAAGGATAGTCCGAATGGTGGATAAACAGCCCCAATCATCTTCAAAACATATTCAAGCTGTTCTGCAGACTCAGGGTGCAACAGTGTCAGCTCGAACTATCCGTCGACATCTGAACGAAATGAAACGCTATGGCAGGAGAGCCAGGAGGACCCCACTGCTGACACAGAAACATAACAAAGCCAGACTGGAGTTTGCCAAAATGTACTTGTGCCAATATTGTACTTGCCAAAATACTTCTGGACGAACATCTTGTGGACAGATGAGACCAAGGTAGAGCTTTTTAGTAAAGCTCATCATTTTACTGTTTACAGAAAATGGAATGAGTCCTACGAAGAAAAGAACACAGTACCTACAGTCAAACATGGTGGAGGTTCTAAGATGTTTTGGGGATGTTTTGCTGCCTCTGGTACTGGATGCCTTGACTGTGTGCAAGGCATCATGAAATCTGAAGACTACCAAAAGATATTGGGGCATAATGTAGGGCACAGTGTCAGAAAGCTGGGTCTGCATCAGAGGTCACGGTTGTTCCAGCAGGACAATGACCCCAAACATACCTCTAAAAGCACCGAGAAATGGTTGAAGACAAAGCACTGGAGAGTTCTGAAGTGGCCAGCAATGAGTCCGGATCTAAATAAGATTGAACACTTAAGGAGAGATCTCAAAATTGCTGTTGGGAGAAGGTGCCTTTCAAATCTGAAAGACCTTGAGCAGTTTGCAAAAGAAGAGTGGTTGGAAATTCCAGTTGAGAGGTGTAACAAGCTTGTTGATGGTTAAAAGGAAGCGCTTAATCTCAGTTATTTTTTCCAAAGGGTGTGCAACCAAATATTAAGTTGAGGGTGCCAATAATTTTGTCCGGCCCATTTTTGGAGTTCTGTGCGACATGATGTCAGATTTGGCTTTTTTTCTCAGTTTTTTTGTGTTGTTCCAATGCACATAAAGGAAATAAACAAGTGTATACCAAAACATTTGTAATTGCAACAATTTTCTGGAAGAAATGGCGCATTTTCTGGGAAAATTCCAGGGGTGCCGATAATTTCAGCCATGACTATACAACTTAAACAGATTGTTATTTTCATGGGAATTGTTACATATGCATAATAGACCTAACTATTTTACATTAAAGCAAGTAATTAGCCATAGTAAAAAATAATAAATTGAAAGAAAATTATGTTTCATGTTGTGTTATACCAGGTGTCTTCAACACGTCGCTCGTGAGCTACCAGTAGCTCGCAACCCCTTTCCATGTTGCTCACCAAAGGGTTAATGGATCCTACATAAATTTGAAAACTAGATTAGTCAAATTAGGGGTGGACGATTTTTCCAAAAACATCATATCACGATCCTTTTAACACAAAATCACGATCCACAATCTGAATTGCAATCTATCCTTTCAATTTGGCATACACTTAAGAGAATATCCGGACTCAAACTCAACAAGACCTAAGTAACACTTTATTTTAAATATCAAACAAAGTTGAATTCAATTGTTCTTTCGTTCGCTAGCTAAGCGGAGTTAAGGACCACGCCCTGAAACTGGCAAGTGAGTGAGGAAGGCCCTGCCCCTCGGATTTGTGGTAATAAATCGGTACCGCAAGCGAACTCTGATACATAGCGAAGTGAGAGAAGTCGAAAAATCAACTGGAATGTTCAAGCAAATTATAGAAAAGAGTCCGATCTAAATCCACTAAGTAGTTCTCTGGTGAAAAGCGGAAAGACCGAGAAACATTGGATTTTATATATTATATATTAGTAAACCTTCAAAATAATGTGCAGTTAAAGTCTCAACAGCATTCTCAGCATTTCTGAAGCTTAGTAGAGGCAGATAACTATAAGAATCTTCACCAAGCAGCTCTGAAAATGTCTGCTTTGTTTGAGTCTCCATACCTCTGTGAGTCTGACATGAATGTCATAAATCAAAATTCAGAACAAGACTGACAGACGAACATTTAAATAACTCTATAAGAGTGAACGTAAGTAGTGCCGCTCCACCATACACCTCAGTGCCACTGATCTGACTAACTAAAAAACACATCACACATGCAACTGGACATGTGAATAAAGTGACACAATGACATGGAACAAAATGACAAATGATTAAGTCATATCTGTGTATTTGTAATTGCATTGTTTTGTTTTGACAGCGTTCATGTTTTACTTCAATAGTGTGAGATACACTACACATACAAAATCAACTTGCAGGTGAACTAAATATTTTTTGTGATGTTTTAATGCAAAATATGATTTGTGGACACCCAACATTTTGTAAATGTTCAGGCAAAACAAGCTTATTCAGTTTGTTTGGGTTGAAATAAGCTATGAGAATGAACGTTAGAAAACAGGAGTAGCTCTCAGCCATTTTCATTTTGTAAAAGTAGCTCTCAGGGGAAAAAAGGCTGGAGACCCCTGCGTGATACATTTTCATTCTGTTTACCTTTGAAATTACCATGCAAATACTTTTTAAATTTACACTTTTACTGTCAAACTTCAGTAAAAACAATATTTGGAATTAACTTTTCTTCAATATAGCATTGAATTTTGATTCCGTGTTTGACTTACATCATGACAACGTGACGTATAACTGCCCGTGAGTGAATTTAGTTTCTTTCTCTCTATTAAATAAAATGACTTTTTCGAATGTCTGTCCCTGTGATTTGTTGTCTTTGGAAAAGCTATTTTAACATTGAAACTGTTGTTTTAATACAAATGGTATATCAAGATCTCCTTTGGTGTCTAATGTTATCCCCTGAAGATGTACTACATTACCTTTCTTATCACCTGTTAAAATTTTACATGTTAGAATTATTCTACCAATTTTAAATACAACTAATCTTGTTCCATTGCATAGCCCATCACTCAGACATAAATTACACTATAACATTACGATACATCCTTCTTTCAACAGTAATTTGTGCAGTGGAAGACAGGATGGTGTTAGATATTCGTCTGGATATTGTAAGTTGATATTTTCATCTTCTGCACCATCACCACTAACTGTTTCAGCATAGTCTATTGATATGCATTTAACCAATTTGCCATGTAACCGATCGACAGTTTTCACATTAATCTGTTTGACTTCATCGTTTCTCGGTGTTAGCATTGTCTGTGTACTCATTTCTTTTGTTGATAACCCTTCAGGATGAAATTCTTCAATAAGATTTGAACATAATAAGTCTTCTTTTATTGGGAACTTAAAGTGAGGAAAATGTAAAAACTTATAAGAGCTGAGAGCACTGGAACCGTGTCTGACAAAAGCATTCACACGAATGAGAGGTGAGAGGGCCGTGGGTGTGGGCTGTGAACCGGAAATGGTTGAGAGGAGGGCGGGACTTGGAAAAATCTCATTTCAAAAGTCTCGTCTCAAGATTTTCTTTTACAATAGAGAGATGAGATTTACAGTCGTGTGTCCTTTATCAAAATATCAAAATTTAAAAACTCTTCAACAGAATATTTACTGGGGCAGACTAAATTAATCCTCAACATATGAACAAACCGATATTTTACTTTTAGATTCAGCACTTACGTTTCCCAGGCTGTGAAGCATATGATGCATGTTCATGGTCTTTTCTCCTGCAGCACATTTCTTGGATGAGCAGCTCATCGGACTCCAATGTCTCAGGCTTGACATACACAGGATGTTGCTGAGAGAAGCGCTCAGTATGCACAATGGATGTTAAATCAGTCACTTCTTGTTTTACTGCTGGACACCTCTTTACTCCAGTATCACTTTTTGAAGACACATCTTCCTTGGGGTGATCTACAGTTTCATAGTTGTTCTTCCTAAAGCAGACTGGCTCTTTTTCAGAACTCTCCCCTTTAATGCTAACAATCTCCTGGTCAAAGTCCCTATCTTTAAAATCAGATGGCCTCCATTCACAGTCCTCCTGTTTCACATACAGAGCATGCTCTGTAAACTGGAAAGATTCCTCATCACATTGCTCTTCCTTAATCTGGAAAGTACTCTGTTCCATGGCACCTACTACATGCAAGACAATGTTGAATGAGGATGTGTCCTCCTCACCTGGGCTACTGCTCACTTCAGAGACGTTCTCTTCACATTTACAGTTCTGCAATGGGGCTGCCTTAGACCTCAGACTGGAACTGCTGTCTACTGAAAAGGAGCTAATTTTGTCATCACTGGAGAGAGAAAAAAACATCATAATGCCTTGTTACACTTGAGCTGTTTTCATATTTAATTCAAAAATTGAATTGGTATTTTTCAATACCTCCTATTTTACACTCTTTCCAATATTTAATTTATTTATATGGCGGACGACTTTATCCAAAGCGACTTACAAAATTTGAGATATAATTAGTTACATTTCATTTTCCATTTGGAGTTCAGGCAAGTGAAGTGACTTGCTCGGGGTTACACAGTGTCAATGGTGGGATTTGAACCCACAAATTCAGAGTATGATGTCTAAAGCCTTATCCATCGTGACAAACTGCCTACCCTATTGGCAGTTAAACTGCCACATCTACTGCCACCTTCCCTTTATATTATAACTGTCCACTGCATAGTTTTATTCCCTCTTGTTTCTGCTTCATTTCATCACTTTGGTATGGGCACCATAATCAAGCACTTAGCTGTAGCCGTAAAAAGACCTTACATTTCTGAACTGGAGTTAAAGTCCTTGATTACTAGGTGAGTTTCCTTCTTTAAGGACATTCAAATACCTTATTGTGTTGCTCCACATTTTACAAGAAGAATCTTTAGAACTCCAAACACACTCTCTTTTATTGACACATATACAGTAATCCCTCGCTATATCACGCTTCGACTTTCGCGGATTCACTCTATCGCGGATTTTAAATGTAAGCATATCTAAATATATATCACGGATTTTTCGCTGGTTCGCGGATTTCTGCGGACAATGGGTCTTTTAATTTATGGTACATGCTTCCTCAGTTTGTTTGCCCAGTTGATTTCATACAAGGGACACTATTGGCGGATGGCTTAGAAGCTACCCAATCAGAGCATGTATTACATATTAACTAAAACTCCTCAATGATATAAGATATGCTTCCCGCACGGTGCTTGATTGTTTGCTTTTCTATGTCTCTCTCACTCTCTCTGCCTGACGGAGGGGGTGTGAGCAGAGGGGCTGTTTGCACAGAGGATAGGGACGCTCCTCTTCGGCATACTTAAAAACCCAAAAGTACGTATTGATTTTTTGATTGTTTGCTTTAATCTCGCGCGCTCTCTCTCTCTCTCTCTGACGTCTGCGCCTGACGGAGGGGGTGTGAGCAGAGGGGCTTTTTGCACAGAGGCTGTTTGCTTAGAAGATAAAGATACAGATGCTCCTCTAAAAATGCCGCTTTATCGCGGTGCGGCATACTTAAAAGCACAGAAGCACGTATTGATTTTTTTGATTGTTTGCTTTTCTTAGCGAGCGCTCTCTCTCTCTCTCTGAAATTCTCTGCTCCTGATGCGCGCACTCCTTGGAAGAGAAGATATGTTTGCATTCTTTTAATTGTGAGAAGGAACTGTCATCTCTGTCTTGTCATGGAGCACAGTTTAAACTTTTGACTAAAGGGTGTTATTTCATGTCTAGAGGGCTCTGATAATGTTAACAGTGTGGGAGAGTTTATAAGGGCTTAAAATATATAAAAATAACCATACAAACATATGGTTTCTACTTCGCAGATTTTCATCTATCGCGGGGGAGGGATTACTGTAATAACCATTTCAGACAAATATGTTTGTCAACTAAAGTGCCACAGACATTTGCACAGTACTAGATCTGTTAGTTTACTTTGTTCTCTGCCCTGTCCCCTTTATATAGCACCTAAGGGGATAAGGCCACCCATTGATGCAGATGGACGACTGTCCCAGCTGTATGAAAGGACGAGAAAGGACAAGAAACAGGCACACTGCACTTTTTGTATTGCGATTCTTCTTTACTTTTCAAAGGCAAACCTATTTCTGTTTTCATGTTTGTTCCTGCCTTTTTATTTAAGTCTTTGAGTACTAGGGGGCTTTGTCCCCTGCTTGCTTTGCTCACCAACCCCCCAGTCCTGCACTACGCTCCAGCCAGTTCGTGTCTCTGCCATTCGCGTATGTGGTTTTCACTTTAACCAAACAGCAAGCCTTTTAATTCTCGCAGATAGGCCTCTTCATTGAGAAGAAACACTATTTTTCCCTGATGGCAACACGAATTAGATGATCTAAAAGTCTCCGACTTAAAGTTTAAAGCCAAACAATATCTACATACTTCTGTCATATCACCTATGTCCATATATTCTGTCTCTTTTCGCTTTTACCTTTTCATCAATATCGCATTCAGTTTTGATTCCATGTTTGGAATTACATTGTGACAACGCAACGTATAACTGCCCGTGAGTGAACGTCGTTTCTTTCTCTCTACAAGAAATGTGTCTGACAATGGCATTCACACAAATGAAAAATGATTGAACCGTGTGCATGGCTGTAAATGTTTTAGATGTGGGCAGGACTTTTCCAAATCTCTTTGCATAAGCTCTTGTCCCGCGGGGCTTGAAGTTTTCTCTCCTGGGATTTCACTTTCACCAAACAACAAATCTTTTAATTCTCGCGTATAAGCCTCTTCATTAGGAAGAAACACTACTTTTTTTTTCCCTGATGGCAACACAAATTATACAATCTACAAGTCTCCGACTTAAAGTTAAAATCCAAACAATATATTCAATCTGTTTTCACTGTTTCATATTTTCAATAAGTAATAATTTCCATCTCTTTGCTAATGCGACCTTTACTATCCTTTTTTTTGAGACTTTCAAATTTTAGTACTTCCATTATCTCTAACCTGCTCTGTGTACTGCGCCAATGTTTTGAATTCTTTACGACGTTCTACTTTGTCATCTACTCTTTGTCCTTTATTTCTGGCCCCAGGCATATTTAAATCCCTTGGCACAAAGACTCGTCTTGTGGGACATGAAAGTATCTCTCTGAAAAAGTCACGTCTCGTCTCCTTCCAAGAGTTTTTTTTATAATAGAAAGATTTACAATAAATAATGACATATTAATTAATTACTATTTTTTGGACCCGTGCTGACTGTAAGTCTACGTTTTGAGTTTGGGGCCAGGCTGACAGTGGGGAGGTTTACTCTTTTGGTGTTAGCCCTGAGTGAAGTTCAGTTCTGGCTTTGTGTTTTTTTTTTTTTTTTTTAAGACAGAGGCCTGTAGCTCTTTTTTCACAAATTTCTGTGAGTGTATCACAACACTAAACACCACAGACTCAAGCAAGCACCAGATAATAAGCTCTCCTCTATGTAAATAAGGGTTTTTACTAATGCTGACCTTACAAAAAACTGTTTAGGCAAAGCAAGGATATTGGTTAAGTCTTTACTTAGAAGTTCAACAAGCCAGTTGTTTTCTGAAGACACAAATTCCACTTATGACTTGTGGAAAGACAGGAATTGAATCGACTCTGGATGTGAGATCAGTTCATCAAGGGGCCTACACACTCAGATTGACCCAACTTAAAGATACCAATCAGCCCATCCTGCACATCTTTCTGATTCCACATAAACAGGAACAGGCCAAGATTTGAGAAAGTAATTCTGAAACTGTAAATCAGCAGCAGTGATTACTGTGCCAAAGTTAAACTTCTGGGACAAAAACATGAATGCATTTAATGAAAATTAGGATCATGGTGGAGCCATCAAGCAGTACCATTAACTATGGGTTAATCTGCAAATCTTGGGCTAATAAAATTTATGGTCACTATGGGGCATACCTGAGCTATAAAACCCGCAGACAAATCTTTCCACCTGAGTTCCTGGCTGAAATCAGTTTCTTTTACACAAATACTTGCCATAGACTTTCCTTGAAATTGGAATTACAAACAACACTAGAAATTCCTTCCCTTTATCTGTCTTTCTTTGCTCCTTTCCCCTCCACCTCTGAGATTGTCCACTGTCTCTGAGTGAACAGGGGTAGCGCCTGGTATGCCAGACCCACAAAGTACATCGAGAGGCACAACAGAATGCTGAGGAGGTGCTTTCTCATCACGCGAACCCCATTATGGACATTGACACTTACTCTGAAAAGCAACACCACAGCATCCAGGTGTGTAGTGCGTCGGGACTACAATACCCAGGTTGCCATACTGCCATACATATAGGTGCTCCAGCAGCAGAATGCTGCCGCCTGACAGCTTCGGGAAGCATGATGGTCAGATATATATTTTTCCTCAGTCCATTAATTTTAAGGGGGTTTCGCATGGACACAAAACCCACTAACCTGGTTGGAAAGACGGTTCCACCCTGTCGTCCATTACACCTCAAACCCACAAAGTCCAAATCAGGTTCACAATGAGGCTGCAGCTTATTCAGTGGAATTAGTGTAAAGCAGGAAAGAGTCCGGGACAGGACATCAGTCAATTGCAGGGCCCAGTTAAGCACACGTTAGCGATAACCTGACCCGTGACTTCTGAATTCGGCGGGACTGTGACGGTGGGTGTACGCCTGTCACCACAGTAATTCTTCGATTACTCCCCGGTACTACAGTGTCCACGCGCCCCGTTCCTGTCAACGTCTATCACCTCAGCGCCGGACACTCGCCACATCCGTAGCTGGATTCCCGCCCCTCATCCATTTCTCTCCACTCCTGCATAAAAAAGGCTTTCGTCTTCGTTATTCTCTATTTAAAATCCCTCTACTCTGTTACCATCACCAGGACAGCAATCCGCAATGAAATCGTTCGCCGTGTGCCATAATTCCACCTCGATCTCTGCGCACGACACTCTCTTACAAAGAACCTACTTTGCACAGTTGCCTCTTTCCACCCAAGCGCTTCGACCCTCTCCTCACCTGAACGACCGCCTCTTGCTGCTTCTTGTTTTTTTCTCTCTCGGGAATGCTTACCTTTCCTTGTTCTTTTGAAAGTTATTGGTAGATTCCTCCTCTATGGCACCGTCACTGCCACCTTCTGTTTGGAGGACTTACGATCTGGCAGATGTCCTTTAAAATTTAGATAATGTACTTTCGTCTTAGCTTGTCCTATACTTTTCAATGTCGATATTCCCGATAAAAGGAATATTTTATTGAGAAATTTAGAAAGCCCATATTTTTTAACTTTTCACTTTAACAATGTATGAATCATTTCTGTACAATGTTATGTCTGTTTCTCTGACTGTTCACATACATTTAGACACCTTTTGCGCTATCGGGACCAAAGTTTGTAAAGCGATTTTCTGCGAGCCTACATCTAAATTCGGTTCGCTGAAAGACTTCCACCATCACTGTGCATATCCAAATCTAGTAAAAAAAAAAATTAATTACATTAACCTATACCACTCCAAAAAAAAAACTATAATCTGCTCCGATCGAAGGCCATTTGGACCCCTAGGCGGGGTGGACGGACATCGCCCCTCGTTGTCCGGTATTATTAGACTTCGGCGACTCTCGGTGTCCGGAGCGCGCGCCCCTTTGTGTATATCCCGCGGACTTTAAGGAGCGCGCTTTCCTTGTACTTAGCGTGCGCACTTTTACTTTAATAAACTGCGCCCATCGCGTAACAGCGCCCACTCAGCACCATCAAAGTTCGACGATCTTTGGGTCCCCCCGGTGTCCGGAGCGCGCGCCCCTTAACTTTCATAAACGGCTCCTCTCAGATGATGGAGCTCTAGGGGGTTGTCTAATGGTTTGTCTGTAATATGCAATAAATTGTTAAAATAATGATAAATGGACAAATACACGTGAATTTACAATTAAGCAGTTTATTTAGCTGTCTATTTCAATTAATTGTTTCAAGGTGCAAGACTATTTTATAAATGCTTGTTGCACTGGCGTAAAACTCATAACGGTACTGAATCTAAATGTGTATGTTAAAATATCCGCACAAGGGAAGGCCACTTTGCTGCAAACCTGCAAATTCTTCCTTATAACCCTCATATATCTGCACTGTGAGCAACAAAAATGTAATGATGGTTAGCAAAATATCGTTCCAGTGTGTTCTGAATGTTTTTTTTCTGGTTATGGAATCTGATTTATGCTGTTATTTTTGATAGTGAAACTATAGCACACCCTGTATCAGAAAAGCAACCTTCCTTCACCCTGGGCAACATGAACAAATTTTGTGAGCCTCTATCGATTCTAAGATTAGTGTATTTATCTATAGACATTATTCTAAATATTTTAGTGTTAATTAATGTTGTTCATTTGATACAGGTAAATAAACTGCATGTGGTAGGTATATTATAAGTTAAAAGTTATTGCTTGAGTTGGTTTGATTTGATTTTATTGTAATATGCAAATTAAAAACCGGATGAAACTGTTCCATTTAATACCAATGAAAATATAATTATAATTGTTGAGTGTGTTAGTTTTACTGAGACAACCCGTACACTGGTCTGTGATCCTGACTCTATTTTGACAGTTAAATAACCATTAAATTGTGACAGGCGGTATGGTGGCACTGTGGTAGTGCTGCTGCCTTCCTGCTTGGAGTTTGCACGTTCTCCCCATGTCTGCGTGGGTTTCCTCTCACAGTCCAAAGACATGCAGGTTAGGTGCATTGGCAATCCTAAATTGTCCCTAGTGTGTGCTGGGAGTGTGTGTGTGCCCTGTAGTGGGCTGGCACCCTGCCCAGGGTTTGTTTCCTGCCTTGCACACTGGGTTAGGCTCCAGCAGACCCCCGTGACCTTAGGACAGGGGTGTTGAACTCCAGTCCTGGAGGGCCGCAGTTGCTGCAGGTTTTCATTCTAACCATCTTCTTAATTAGAGACCAGTTTTGCTGCTAATTACTTATTTAAATTAACTTGACTCAGGCCCCTTCATTATTTCTTTTTCCTTAATTAGCAGCCAAACAATAATGAGATACAAAACAAGCCGCCACATGACGAGCTCACCTGTGCCCATCACACAATATCTGAAAATAAAGAAAGGCGAAGGTCTCAGTAAGGCTGATCTCTCAACTCACCAAAACACTATGATAAAGTTTTATGAAAAACAGAAAATCAACAGATTTGGAAATGTCTGATGTGGCAGAACGAGAGAAGCAACAAGCTATGGAATTAAATAACGGGTTTAATTAACAGCAAGACTAATCGGCTTCTCATTAACAGATTGGTTGGAGTTTGGAAATCCCAGTTTAGCTGGTCATCTGTTGGCTCGTTTTATGCCTTATTTCTGTTTGGCTACCATTTAATGAGGAAACGAATCAATTCAGAGGACTGAAGTCTTCTAACAGGGCTACTAAAATGAAGGGGAAAAAAGTGAATTAGCAATGAAAACTGGTCACTGATTAGGAAAAGGGTTAGAATGAAAACCTGCAGCCACTGCAGCCCTCCAGGCCTGGAGTTTTAAAACCCGTGCCTTAGGATATAGCGGGTTGGATAACAGATGGATGGATAAATTGTGACAATTTTTTGTCTATTCTGCTCAGACAGACAGAATGATATATATCTGGGCCACCCAATGGATTGATGCCTGTGGACATTTCAAAGGCAGTATAGAACTGATCTGCAATTATCTGCCATAAACGATAGGCACTCAACATAAGTCTGTGGTTATAACAAAACATCTAAGTGACAGATGCCTTCAGAGTTTTGTAATACATATACAGTATGTATATATGAATTTGAGCAATGTGTCACATGTTGGCAGAACTGATGCGTTAATAAGGAATTACCAGTCACTCCTCACAATCTGCTTTATTGATACTAGGGGGCTTTGCCCCCTGCTCGCTTCGCTCGCTTGTAATCACTTTTAAGATTTTTTTTTCTTTGAATTGTTGCTATTTCATTAGTTTCACTTTTATTTCAGAACTTCTGTAAAAGCAATCTTTGGAATCTTTTGAGTCCCAATGTGCTGAATCTTTTTAATGAGGTCAGTGAGACATGTTTAATGAGTTTGTACCATAATTCAGTATAGCTTTCTCTGTTTGGAATTTCAGCACAGACAAAGCGATCTACATTATCAGCAGTTAATCATTTTTTTGTAAAGTAACCAATAAATGCATGTGAGGTAAACTCCATTTTTGAAATTCTCTTGACTTAAACTTCAAAGCCTTACAATATTTACATACTTCTGACATATCACCTATGTCCATATATTCGATCGCTGTACACCTTTTCGTTATTTCTCCGAGTAATAATTTCTCTTTTGTTTGTGCTAATGCAGCGTTTCTCAACCTTTAAGTATTTGCGACCCGAGTTTTCATAACAGTTTTAATCGTGCCCCCCCAACATTTTTTTGAAATGTAGATGCATATTTTTTTATACCTACTTAACTTTTATCAACATTTATCTAACTCTATATTTATTGTTCTAGTATCAGAATGTAGTTTAAGTTAATTTGTTTTGGTTTCAACAGATGTTTTTTTCATATTTTTGATTCTTGTTTTCTTTTTTTCACATCTTCGTGCCCCCCTTTTTGTTACTTCGCGCCCCCCCAGGGGGGCCCGCCCCACAGGTTGAGAACCACTGCGCTAATGTGATGTTTACTTTCTTTTTTTTGACACTGTCGTTTATTTACTGCTTTCATATTCTGTATCTTGCTCTGCATGTGTTTCGTGCCTATGTTTGGTTTTTGAATTCCAGTTTTCATTATCTCTGACCTTCTCCGCATGTATTTGTCCCCCTTGTTTTGTAACCTTTTTATGGTGTTTTACTTTGTTTTCTACTCTTTGTCTTTTATTTCTGACCTCGCTTTATCCTGCTTTTTTTTAATGACACCTGGTCCGTGGTGATTATTTTCCCTTTTTCAAGTAATAATTTCCATTTGTTTGCACTTCTGTGATCTTTACTTTTTTTTTTTTATACTTTCTAATGTTCATACTTTCACATTCTTTAACTTTATCCACATGTGTATCATGCCAACTATTTTTTTTTTGAGCCTTTTGAATTCTACTGCTTTCATAATCTCTAGCCTGCTCTACATGTGTATAGCGCCAACGTTTGTGAACATCTTTATGAAGTTCTACTTTGTCTTTTAATTCTGATCCCGACTGGACATGCTTTTTTTACAATTCCACTTGTTCCGAGCTGATAATTACTTTCCTTATTTTCTGAATTTGCACCTAGATTATTCTTTTTTTTTTTTTGTCTCTCCAACGCTTTTGCATCTCTTTTCTCTGTGCTGCTTTCTTCTTCACTTAGTCATCTACATTTCATTTATAACGTATTGTCCTTATACGCTTTATATGCACTGAGAGATCTGGATCTGTGTGTGCTCAAAGCTAAAACACGACTGAGTGTGTTGCAGTGTAAAACATCAAAGTCAACTTTGGAGCTGCGACTTACTGAAACACAGTATCATCAGCACCCAGCTTCTAGGTCCGAGGTGGGCAATCTTGGTTCTGGGTGCCCATGCTCTTATTTATTTATAAGTAGGGTGTGTCTTGCAAGAACCTAATGTTCTACTTCATCGCAAGACAGTCCTGGGTCAATCTATTGGCACAAAGGCTCATGTTTAAGGTCCCCGTGAGACGCTCCGTGGCCAACCTCTCTAGTCTCACGGGTCTTTTAAGTGTCTTCCATGATCTTAACGTGAAGATCACGTATCGTTGCTCTACTGTTTCTCTCCAGGAGTTTTTTTTTTATAATAGAGAGATATAAGTTCAAGTTTATTGTTATGTGTCTACAGTCTATGTTGGATTAAGACCACCATGGGCTACTAGGTGTTGAAGGTCAAAAGGACCCTCCTGACCTCACCTCACCTCCACCAAAAAAGGCATACCCATTAGACACCGGTATACACTCACACAGCTAGCTCTTATAAAGCTCCATCAAATCCTCAATGATTCCACATGCCCACTACACTGTAAAAATTAATTTCAGCTATGGGGCACTAAACAGGTACTTAAAAAAGTCAAATAAAACTACCAGATTTAAGAGATCATTTGTACCCTCAGCAAATAGACTGTGTAATGAAAACAGGTAATGGGAATACAAGGCTATTACTGACATGGCAGATTCATATAAGCCACTCTCCTGTTAGATGTAAAGTGTTTTAGTGTATTTGCATATGTACAGTATGTTAGGTATGTTTATTGGGGTTTGTGTAAAAGTGGTTCCTTATACTGAATTTCTCTTTCCTGTCTTTTTTTCTATTTAAAACCTGTATGTAAGTTTTTCTTGGTGTGCAAACCAAACTAATTTCCCTATATGGGATACTAAAGTTAAAGTTGAAGGTGAAGGTGAAGTTGAATATCACATACTGTATGTCGGTAATAAATCAAGTACAGGGATTTAAGTAGAAAAATTTCCAAAACATTATATCGGGTGAAGTTCATGTTCCATTTTGATCACAAGTGCATTATAATGAATCTAACAAGGTGATTGACAAGTTCAGAATTACATCAGAATAAATTAGATAAACTTTATTAATTATATGGAGAAATTCAGATGTATACAACAACAGAGAAATAAAAAAACAAGGATACAGACTCACAGGGCAGATAATACATTCATCCATCCAATCAATCAATCAATCAATCAATCAATCAATCAATAAATATTGTGCAGATGTTTAATAATGAACTTAACAAGTATATCTGGAGAAGGCATTGAATTGCCTGATAGCAATGGACATTATAGTAGTGTGGGTTTTGGCAGAATGGGAAACTAGGCAAGCTGGCAGAGAATTGGGTGATTTAGAGAAGGCCGGTGTAGTATAAAATGTGGGCAAGTAATGGGAACAATAAGGGGGCTATGGACGTCACAGACTGAAGTTTTGGAGCACAGTAGAAATGGGAATGCTGGTATCAGATAGGGCAGCATGATGGAAAGGGTATAATTAATTTTAGCCTGGATTTGTCCTATAGGGCTGGTACTGGGCAGGCCAAAATGTGCACTGACACTATGATGAAGGCCACTAGAGCAGAGGTCACCAAGTCCAGTCCTGGAGGACCACCGTGGCTGCAGGTTTTCATTCTAACCCTTTTTTAAATAAGTGCCCTGTTTGTGCTGCTAATTGACTTCTTGTGAATTCATTTTAATTGACTTGTTTTTTAAGATTTGTTCCCCTGAATTTTTTCATCGTTCCTCTGAATTGCTTTATCTCTTCCCTTAAATGGCATCCAAACAGAAATGATATGTGAATTGAGTGAGCCAACAGAAGACCAACTAAGTCAGGGCTTCAAATGCCAACTAATTTCACGCCAGCGAACTGCTTAATGAGGTGCAGAGTCTTTTCGGCAATTAAACCAGTTCTTCAATTTCGTGGCTTGTTACTGCTCTCGTGGTGCATTACTAGACATTTCCGAAATTGTTGATTTTCTCTTTTCTAAGAACACTGGTCAAATGTTTTGTGTACCTGAGCAGATCAACATTCCTGAGACCTTCATCTTTCTTTTTTTTCAGATATTGTATAATGGACACAGTTTGCTGGTCGTGTTTGGACTCATTTTGTATCTCATTATTGTTTGGCTCCTAATTAAGGAAAAATTAATGGGTCTGAGTCTTTAAGAGCAAATCAATTAAAAGGAATCCAAAAGAAGTTAATTGGCAGC
>JANRMT010062807.1:1376197-1412068 GCA_026402145.1 Polypterus bichir lapradei
ATATATATATATATATATATATATATATATATATATATATATATACTTTGTTTATTTTTTTATGTTGTCATTTATTCTGAGGGCAAGGCACCCAAAGCTTATATGACTGGAGTCGCTTAACATTTCATTCAGTCAGGTTGAAAGTGACCAAGCTCTGGTATTAAAGATCTTAATAGAATTAACTTTTAAAGACATGATTAAAACATTCTAGAGATAATAATGCTTCGTGCTTCATGTCCGGCTCCCCAGATCTCTGCTTCACAGTATACAGTTATTCACCGCGAATTCCCGATATCTAGCCATCTCTATATATAATCTTCATTTGGATCTTGATCTTTCTTTGTCCGCGAATGAATTAGAAGAAGAAGCACTAGATGGCAGTAGAGAGACAGCTAAAACATAGGCTTTGCATTAAGAATCTCCTCCAGGCTTATACTACTGAAGACTGTAGTACGCCAGTCACACCTCAAAACACAGACAATCAAACTAAACAAACTGTTGTGCTTTAAATTAACTAAAGAGATCTTCATTTAGATCCTGATCTTTGTTTGTCCGCGAATTTCATGCATGCGTAGACCACCTTCCAGTTTAGTACGTTGTTGTTACTCACTGATGTCAACAATGTGCCGGAATAACGAAAGGGGTGGTGGACAGTGTTACGCTGGTTAGCTCCTGAGGCCTGGTTAGAGAATGAGATTGCCAAAGATAAAAGGTACGTGCCTACGTAACATATGAATGAAAGAAAGACAGTGGGTAAAATGAATGACAACGTAACAGCACGTTCCGGAAATTATTATTGTTAAGTTGTAGCCGGCGAGTGCAGCGCGTCTCACAGTTGTACCGTGGCTTGCTCACATGTCAGTGAAGTGATCCCTATTTATGCTTTAAACAGCCTGGATTCCTATGTGTCCCCCTTTTATAACCATGGCTCCGTGTATATTGCCTTACTCTTTGGATTGCCACAAAGCAACCTGCGAGATTGGAGAAAGGCTGAGAAGACATCGTGAGAGGAAACGATAGCGTCGTGAAAACGAGACGGACTGTGAACGGACAGAAGCAGAAATGCTCCTACACCACTACATAATTACTATTCGGACAGTGATTCCGAGTAGGCCATTCCTATCGAATCAATATCCAAGGGTTTTCTTTTGTAATTTTGTTTCCCTTATAAAAAATCATAATGCTGTGCGACGAAGGTCCCAGTTCACGACTGGCAGCCGCGTTTAAACAGGGAGCCCTTCACAGACAACTTTAACACGCGCAACGTAGTTGGGCGCACATCGCTAGTCTCTTATACAGTATACATGTATATTTCTCTTTTGGTTCGTCCTACTTCCACTCAAAACCGGTCCCCCCACACGCAGCGGACACGACAGCTCTCGCTTCCTATTGGTCCTCTTCCAAACCCTTTCCCATGCTGCCTGTGGCTCCTCTTCAAAACCGGTCCCGCCCATGCATCTATTATATATCATTGATTAAAAAAGCACAAATTGGTATTAGTGGGCTCCTTTCAAAAAACGTAAGGGGGGGCGCGATTAAAACTGTTATCAAAACTCGGGTCGCAAATACGTAAATGTTGAGAAACACTGCCTTACAATAAAATTAAACAACATTAGTAAAATTAAAACAAGATAAGGCTAAATCAAACAGCAATAATTAGCAAATAAAGATAACCGGCAGTAATAGTGCAACATTCACAATTGGTATGCCAGTTTGAAAAGATAAGCTTTGAGGACAGTTTTAAAATGTGTTATTGAATCAAGCTGATGTATATGAGAGAGAAGAGAATTCCCGAGTTGAGGTGCACTATGAGAGACGCTCGAGCTCTCATAGAACTGAGTCTGATGTGTAGTACAGAAATTCGAGCTGCAGAGGAGGATCTGAGTGAGCGAGAGGGAGTGTAAGTCTGTAGCAGATCAGTGAGGTTGTGGAGAGCTTTTAATGTTAAGAGCGGTATTTAGTATTGTATTCTGTAGTTAACAGTGAGCCAGTGAAGTTGAGAGAGAATAGGTGTAGTATGTTCAATGGATTTAGAACAGCAGGTTATTATCCTGGCAGCAGAATTTAGAATACATTGTAAGCGATGGATACGTTTTTGTGGGATGACAGATACAATAGCATTACAGTAATCTATACGTGAGGTGACTCGGGCATTAACCAATACTTTAGTACTGTGTTGCGTAAGAACAGGACGAAGTCTAGAAATGTTTCGGAGATGGAAGAAAGCAGTCCGAGAAATGTTATTTATACGGGAGGAATTATTTAATAATATTATTATTATTTAATAATTGTCATTATTAGTGTATAAATGGATATAAATAATTGCATGTAAACGATTCGCCAAAATCTGTTGTACGTAAACGATACTGTTTAAAACGCTATTGTTTTTTCATCAGTAAAACCGGTTTCCACGTCTACCTGTATTAGTTTAAATGGCACTTTTACCACTCGCAATAGGGCGGACGCGCTGACTTATCGTGTCGAATGGGCAACAAAGTGAATGCGGCGTCTATCTATGTATGTGTATGTTTTCCGTAGCCTGCTACAGGAAGGTACTCTCTCGATCATTGCCATTGGTTTCGCTCCTTATTCGCTATTTTCGTTATACTGCGACGGTTGTTTCCTAAGCCTTTGTTATACTGAATTCCTTTCTCACCGTTTTCCGTTCCTATTCTTACACCGCTGTATGCTACGGCGGGCGTCGGCTAGTTATACAGTATTCCAGTAAGGAAAGCGCTTTTACTTAACCTCCGTACAGTAGATGGCAGTAACATGTTTTCGGGTATGAAATCTGCCAACAACGTTATCAGAAGAGAACTTATAAACGAGTCGCTCGGGAAAGTCCTGTTTGTTGCGGTAATTTGTAGCTTCCATTAGACAGACGGCTACAGGGGTGGCCTGCTGACACAAGAGGTAGGTGCGGTGGACAAGCCCGCTCAGGCTCACGGAGGCTAGTGTGATTCACGGGAATGAGGAAAGAAAATGGCAGCGCGCGGCCGGGGAGTCCCTGGGAGTGGGCAATAAGCGACCAGTAGCCTAAATAAGAGAGGTCCGTGCACGACCAGGTGTCTAGTTTTAAAAATAGAATAAGACCGTGGGCGTACGCCCCGATGACAGGCAGACAGCAAAGCTGCGTATGAAAGTGTATGGGGAACTAGAGGGGCGGAGCGGGGAGGGGAGGGAGGTGTGAAAACAGAGAGAAGATAGCGACTCGGCGGGGAGTCCAATTAACAGAAGGGCAGCGTCGCGAGTGAGTCCGGCCGAGCGTACAGAACCGTGCAGTTTGGGGGAGGTGTTGGGGTAGGAGGGCGTGTGGGCTGTCGTCCCGAGACGGGGTGTACTGCAAATTGACAGGAGTCCGGAGGGGGTGTAGCCCGCAATTTGTGTCGGGCGTAGTGCAACGCCAAGAATCAGGCTGAGGGAGAACGGACGAGACGTGTTGTCTCATACCTTTCCATAGTTTTCAGCGTGGGAGTAACCTTAATAAGTGAAGTATCGTGATTTAAAAGTTATATGAATGAATTTTAATTCTATAAAGCAATGGATTCCGTTCCCAGCGCTGGAGACCCATGTAGCTGCAGATTTTGTTCCAACCCGTTTTGGAGTCAGTCAGTAGTTTTATGTTATGTTAATTTCGTCGTTTAATTAGTTGGTATTTTGCTCTTTTTCTCCATTTAGGAAGGAGCAATAGCATGGGATTTACATTCATAAGAAATATAGAAGTATTGCACGTTATAAGTTTTTTACTCCCTCTTTTTTAATGCATTCACGTTTTTGTATAGTTTTCCTGTAGAATATTAAAGACAATTAACAATGAGCAAACAGCAATGAATGACAAAAGTTTTGACAGAAGGAGTTTAAAAACGGATTTGCTAAATTTTACTAAAATATTAAAAGCACTTGTCTGCTACTTGGAGATAACTTAGTGCTTTTGTATCTTGTGTTTTAAGATTTTCATTATTATCATTTTTTTTCCAGGTGTTCTCATTATTTTATTTATCATTTACTGTAGTCGTTCCTAATGCTGTCCAGCCTCTCTGACTTTGTCTCCCAACCGTCCAACTTGAGCTGACCCTCTAATGTCCTCATTTCTAATCCTATCCATCCTCGTCACACCCAATGCAAATCTTAGCATCTTTAACTCTGCCACCTCCAGCTCTGTCTCCTGCTTTCTGGTCAGTGCCACCGTCTCCAACCCATATAACATAGCTGATCTCACTACCATCCTGTAGACCTTCCTTTTCACTCTTGCTGATACCCATCTGTCACAAATCACTCCTGACACTGTTCTCCTCCCATTCCACCTTGCCTGCACTCTCTTTTTCACTTCTCTTCCACAATCCCCATTACTCTGTAATGCGTGACGACTTATTTTTCTTTCGGGTGCTCCCGTTAGGGGTTGCCACAGCGGATCATCTTCTTCCATATCTTTTTGTCCTCTGCATCTTGTTCTGTCACACCCATCACCTTGATGTCCTCTCTCACCACATCCATAAACCTTCTCTTAGGTCTCGGTACTGTTGATCCCAAGTATTAAAACTCATCCCCCTTTGCCAACTCTGCTCCCTGCATCCTCACCATTCCACTGACCTGCCTCTCATTTACACACATGTATTCTGTCTGGTTCCTACTGACCGTCATTCCTCTCCTCTCTAGAGCATATCTCCACCTCTCCAGGGTCTCCTCAACCTGCTCCCTACTATTGCTACAGATCACAATGTCATCAGCAAACATCATAGTCCACGAGGACTCCTGTCTAATCTTGTTTGTCAACCTGTCCATCACCATTGCAAATAAGAAAGGGCTCAGAGCCGATCCCTGATGTAATCCCACCTCCACTTTGAATGCATCCATCACTCCTACTGCAGACCTCACCACAGTTGCACTTCCCTCGTAAATATCCTGTACCACAGACCTCAACCCCATGACACACTCACCTTGTACATATCCTGTACAACTCTTACATACTTCTCTGCCACTGCCGACTTCTTCATACAATACCACAGCTCCTCTCGAGGCACCCTGTCATATGCTTTCTCCAGGTCCACAAAGACACAATACAACTCCTTCTGGCCTTCTCTATATTTCTCCATCAACACCCTCAGAGCAAACATCACATCTGTGATGCTCTTTCTTGGCATGAAACCATCCTGCTGCTCACTAATCTTCACCTCCCATCTTAACTGAGCTTCCACTACTCTTTCCCATAACTTCATGCTGTGATTCATCAATTTTATCCCTCTATAGTTACTACAGTCCTGCACATCCCCCTTATTCTTAAATATCTGCACCAGTACACTTCTTCTCCACTCCTCAGGCATACTCTCACTTTCCAAGATTACATTAAACAATCTGGTTAAAAACGCCACTGCCATCTCTCCTAAACACCTCCATGCTTCCATAGGTATGTCATCTGGAGCAACGGCCTTTCCATTTTCCATCCTCTTCATCACTGTCCTTACTTCCTCCTTGGTAATCCTTTGCACTTCCTGATTCACTATCTCCACATCATCCAACCTCTTCTCTCTCTGATTCTCTTCATTCACCAGCCTCTCAAAGTACTCTTTACATCTGCTCAACACACTGTCCTCGCTTGTGAGTACGTTTCCATCTTTATCCTTTATGACCCTAACCTGCTGCACATCTTTCCCAGCTCGGCCCCTCTGTCTAGCCCACCATTCCTTTTCTTCCTAGCTTAGTGTCCAACCTCTTATTAGACTTATCATACTCCTTTTCTTTAGCCTTCAACACCTCTCTCTTCACCTTGCACCTTATCTCCTTGTTCTCTTGTCTACTTTCTGCATCTCTCTGACTATCCCACTTCTTCTTCATCATCCTCTTCCTCTGTATACTCTTCTGCACTTCCCCATTCCACCAGCAGGGTTTCTTTGTCCTCCTTCCTCTGTCCACATGTCAGAACAAGCACTCTTCTACCCATCTCTCTTACCACTTCTGCTGTCCAGCTGTCTGGTAACTCTTCACTGCCACCTAGTGCCTGTCTTACCTCCACCTTACAGTCTTCCTTTTTCAGCTTCCACCATTTGAACCTTGGCTCTGCCCTCACTCTCCTCCTCTTTTTGATATCCAACATCATCCTACAGACCACCATCCTATGCTGCCTAACAACACTTTCCACTGCAACCACTTTGCAGTCTCCAGTCTTCTTCAGACTGACCCTTCTGCATAGGATAACCCTTACCCTATTTCACCTCCCATCCACACCTTGGTAGAACAATTTGAACCCGCATCCGATCCACCTGGCCTTACTCCCTTTCCATTTGTTCTCTTGCATGCACAATATATCGACCTTCCTTCACTCCATCATACCTGCTAACACTCTCCCCTTACCAGTCATACTGCCAACATTCAATGTTCCTACCTTCGCTTCCACTCTCTTCTCCTCCTGCATCTGGACATGCCATCCTCCTCTTCTTCTCTCAGTACTAGTGGTGGCCATTGTTAAATCAGGCCTTGACCGATCCTGTATGGAAATCTGAATTGTTATGCACATATTGATCTAGCAAAACTTTACACCGGACGCCCTGCCTGACTTAACCCTCCCCATTTATCCAGGCTTGGGACTGGCATGAAGAAACACGCTGGTTTGTGCAGAGGGGAGATTGTATTGTTTTGGACATGTGCAGAGGAGAGATGCTGAGTATATTGGGAGAAGGATGTTAAGGATAGAGCTGCCAGGCAAGAGAAAAAGAGGAAGGCCTAAGAGAAGGTTTATGGATGCGGTGAGAGTGGACATGCAGGTGATGGGTGTGACAGAGCAAGATGATGAGGACAGAAAGATATGGAACAATATGAGCCACTGTGGCAACCCCTAATGGGAGCAGCCTGAAGAAGAAAGAACTAGTGAACACATTGGTGGGTCTGACTCGCAAGTGGTGGCAGACTTTCACCATTCAGTGTTATTTACCCCAATGTCGACTCTGCACACTGTCACTTAAGGGACAAAAATACACAGAAAAATGTGAATTAACAACAAAATGAAGAAAGGGATTTAATACAATTCAAGTCAAAAGATTTCATCCACCTAAGTTAAAGACTTTCAAACTCCCATGTTTCCCAGCTCTCCACATTGTTTTGACAGACATTGCCAGTTTTATATCAATTAGGGTGTCTACTTTATTTCTGTAAGTGCTAACATCATGATAATCACTAAGTGACAATCTTACTGTGTCAGATTTTCAGCGGTTTCCATGCACTTTCTTAGTATTCAGTGGACTTGCCTTTTAATGGCTTTACTTGATTCAAATGATGAGAGTCGTCTTCCACATGTTTCTCACAATACGTGGCAGGGCTTTTTGCCCATTCATCCCAACAGACCAGGGGCCTCATGTATAAATGGTGCGTATGCACAAAAATGTTGCGTACGCACAAAAATGTTGCGTACGCCCATTTCCGCGCTCACATCCCGATGTATAAAAGCTAAACTTGGCGTAAAGCCACGCACATTCTCAAGCCAGCTCAATCCCTAGTGTACACAAGTTCTTCACTCGGTTTTGCAAACTGGCAGGACCAAGCGTCAAAGCAGTGCTTTTGTTCCAGTGTGGTTTCCCTTTCTTGTTTAGATTCACATCCCTGATGCGGCTTTATCAAATGCACTGAAATTAACCGCTTATCGTTTATTAGTTTAAGGCATCTGATTGTAATCAACCCATAACTACATAATGGTCCACGGAATGGCTAGACTATTCCAAATACCATAGCTGCTTTAGCATTGTCACTCTCAGTGCACCACTCTGTATTTATCCCACTGTATCTGAGTGTGGAATCACAGCTCTACAGTAGCTGATCGGAAAGAGAGTTATCGGTATACAGCATCAAGCACATGCTGCCTCAGCCTCGCGCACTGTTATTGAACTTTTCCCATACGGCAAACGCTTCAGAGCCTTTCCTGTAGGGACCTCGCTGTTCAGAAACTCTTGTTTCATCTCAAGAGCTCTAAACGCACTCAATCAGTCCATCAAGTGCTCCTTGTAGAACTGTTTGTACTTATAAGTACAATTACCTCACTGTAAATTTGCGATACAGTTATAATATTACACAACCTGAGACACTTTTATAAAGCACGTATTTACATTTGATGATGACTGGTTTTTAAGTCAATTTAGATTTCCAAGTGCTATGTTCTTGGAGCTCTTGATATCATTTTTAAGATAAAATACAGTAAAATATGTTTATTACATTACAAAGATAAATGTTTAACTTCATTTAAATAATCTATATTGTTAATAATTAGACATGTGAGTATATGGTGCTGCAGCGCTAGTGAGGAGCTGGCGCTCCATTCACGGATTGTTCCTGCCCCGCGCTGTATTCTTACTGAGACTGGCGCAACACTGGATGGATAGATAGATGGATGGAGTAATTAAAAATGTACTATGAAGATATTTCAATGTTCCTTAAAAGTTTTGAAGAATCGGCGTTCTAAGCTTACAGATGGCTTAACATCCATTACAGAGCTGATTGTGTGGTGATTGGTTACTTGAAAAAGAAAATGAAGGACAGGAATTGAGGGTTAGTACGTTTGAGAGAGACATTACTGCTGCAGTAAATTATTTCATCGAAAGTCGTGCACGGCACAGCAAACATCTTGCGGGAGGCAGGAACAATCTCTGGACATGGCGCCAGCTCGTCACTATCACTGCGCCACCGTGTCCAAAATTTTAATAACATGCTTTAATTCCTATTATTATGAAAATTATATCAAGTATACATCTTAGTATTTAAATTGTTCAGAGAGCTGTACTATTACGAATGTAATGGATTCTGTGTCCTGTCGGAGGAAGAGAAAGCCCATTTAAGAAGCACGTAGTGATTCACACACATAGAGCACATCGATGAACACATACAAAACAAAGCAAATTTGTGAACTTGAGCTTACAAGTTTCTCCGACACTCTTTGTCATTCGATCAACTTCCTTTTGTTGTTTATACCACTGTTTAAACCAACAAATAGTACATTTTTCTTTACCTCTACATGGTATTCACTTATATTCTTCTTTTTCCCCTGTGTTTTTGTCATTGTCTTTTCACAGAGCACAGAAGGGGCTATTTATATTGATTTGCATATTCAAAGAGCTGTAATTTTGGGAGGAGTTGGGGAGGGGTGAAAGACGCATGCACGTGCTTTACTTTTCACGCTGACCGGGATTTATGTAGCAGAAGAATGTGGAAGTTGGTGTACACACAGATTTATGCATCTGGATTTTTTTTGTGCGTAGACAAATTTACGCTTTTGTCCGTATGTCATATTATAGTGTGAATTCTACGCATGGCGTTATGCATGAGGCCCCAGGTGTTAAGTGTGTTAGGTTTGCAGGTCTTCTTGCTCAGATCTGCTTTTTCAGTTTCTGTGGAATTCAGGTCAGAACTTTGTGATGGCCACCCCAATACTTGTACCTTGATGTCTTTAAGTCATTGCCTTACAGTTTTGGGGGTATGCTTAGTATCCTTGTCCTGTCTGAAGACCAATTTGCAACCAAGTTTGAACTTTCTGGCTGATGTATTGAGGTGTTGTTTTGCAATTTCTAAAAAATCCTCCTTCTTTGTGATGACACTGAATTTTTGAAGTGCCTCGGTCGCTTTACCCCTACAATATGATGCTGCCTCCGGCATGCTTCACAGTTTGAGATAGTGTTCTTTGGCATAAAAGCCTCACCTTTCTTCCTCCATACATAGTGGTGATCATTATGGACAAACAGTTCCGTTTTTGTTTCATCTGACGACAGAATTTGCCTCCAAAAGGCCCATGTCTTTGTCTTGGTGGTGTCTTGTAAACTCCAGTCTGTTTTTTTTTTATGGCAGCCTTTAAGTAGGAACGTCTTCCTTGTCCAACAGCTTGTGCAATGAAAGATTCTTGTAATGGTGGATGTGGATACATTGGTACCTGATGCCTTCAATCTCTTCCGGTTCCTTTGCTATTTTGGGGTTCAGTTGAACCTTTCACAACAAAGTTCATTCATCCCTTGGAGTTCATTTGTGTCTCCTTCCTGGGTGATTCAATGCCTGTGTGGTCCCTAGATATTTGTAGTTGTGTACAAGCCTTTCAGAGGCTTCTAAAAGTCATGACACCAACATCTGGAATCTTCCAGGATGTTTAAACAGATAATAACCGTGGTAGAAGTAAACATTTGATCCAATGAAAATCTGTTACAGTAAACAAAGCCCGAAACAAAACTGTCTTGTAGCTATTACAGTCATGGCCAAAAGTTGCCAAAATATTAATTTTCACAAAGTTCACTGCCTCAGGTTTTATGATGGCAATTTGTATCTACTCCAGAATGTTAGAGAGATCAGATGAGTTGCATTTAATTGCAAAGTCCCTGTTTGCCATGAAAATTAACTTCATCCCCAAAAAAACTAATTTCCATTGCTGTTGTGAAGAAGGCTTCAGGGTGCCTAAGACAGTCCAGCAAGTGCCAGGACTGTCTCCTAAAGTTGATTCATGGCTCAGGATCAGGGGGCACCACCAGTGCAGAGCTTGCTCAGGAATGGCAGCAGGTAGGTGGGAGTGCATCTGCATGCACAGTGAGGGAGACAAAGACTTTTAGAGGATAACCTGGTGGGTGTCAATAAGGGCAATAAAGAAACCAAGAAGAACATTAGGGACAGGGATTGGACTGCTTAGGACTGCTGGGGTGAAGTCATTTTCTTTGATGAATCCCCTTTTCAATTGTTTGGAGCATCTGAAGAAGAAGAAAAGAAGAGCGGCACTACCATCAGTCCTGTGTCATGTATGCCAACAGTAAAGCATCCTGAGACAATTCATGTCAGCCAATGCAGTGGGCTCACTCACAATTTGGCCTAAGGACACAGTCATGAATAAAGAATGGTACCAAAACGTCCTCCGAGAGCAACTTCTCCCAACCATCCAAGAACAGTTTGGTGACCAACAATGAACAATCCAGCATGATGGAGCACCGGGCCATAAGGCAAAAGTGACAACTAAGTGGCTCATTGAGAACTTGTGGTCTTGAAAAAGAAAGAAGGGTCAACACTGCAAATATTGACTCTATGCATAAACTTCATGGAATTGTCAATAAAAGCTTTTAACTTATGAAATACTTGTCATTCTACTACAAAAAAATGTAAAAACACTAAAGCAGCAAACTTTGTGAAAACTAATACTTGGGTCATTCTCAAGACTTTTGGCCATGACTGTATTGTGACATGACCACTTGCATAAATTAATTAGACACCCTAACAGATATAATACAAGCAAGGTGTGGTAACTTGACATGCATGGAGTTGAGAAACATGGACTTTGAAAGTCTTTACTTTGGCTACAACTGTAAGTTAAAGCAATAGCAAAAATACAAATATTTCTAAACTGCTTATGAATGTGAATTTCATTGTGTCTTTTCTAATTTCAGAATGAGAAGGGTTAAAAAAGACCAGCTAATTAAAGAATGACATTAATTTTGGGAAAATCAACTCACTCTTTGTGGAGTTGGTGAGATCAAAAACTGCAGCCACAGGAGGTGCCCCTTGACTGAGATTGGAAGTCATTTTCCTGAACATATCCTCTGCACACCACGGCAGCATTTTATGTTTCCTCCTGGACTTCTTTTCCTTGCAATAGCAGTCCCTACTTATCACTCCTTTTAATTGTCACATGCTCTCTTATTATTACTTTTTGTGCAAAAAAGATTCAAAACCAATCACTAAACCATATTCATTTTAATTTTTTTCAGCTGTGACAACTATAACTTTCTCATAAAAGAAAGTGAGCAGATTATGTTCTTAGTTGACAATGTTCAACACAGTGATTTGCGGCATCTCTGTTGCAAGACGTTGATGAGGCAAACTTAGAAGAAAGGCGTTAACACAGGGATGAGGTGGATCCTTCTGTGAACATAGCAATCTGCATAGCAGCTCATACTATGGAACAAAGAGTGGCCCAGATTAAAGAAGAGGACTGTGAATGGGAATCATTTTGCTTAACACAGGCAGGTCTTGACATAAAACAAGAAGATTCCTCTGATTCTGAAACAAAGAGCTATGAGCAGGTGGTCATCTGCACTAAAAGGACCTCGTCTGAGTTTGTGTCTCCCAGTAGTAAAATAACAAATGATAATAATCAGCATTGTTTTAAACAAGATGCCTCTTCAGAACATGACTCCATTTTTAGCTGCTCTCCAACAGTAAAGGAAGAGCTGACTGATTTTGGGTCCAGTCAGATGAGAGGATGCTTTCATTCTTTGTCCTCTTCCGATGTAAAGCCTGAAGCAGTGGAGGTTGATGACACAGTCATGAAGGAGATGTGCAGCCAGACAGAAAATGATGAGCTGTGCTTTTCAAGTCAACTTGGAAAATGTAAGTGATAAAATATGTGAAAATATTGATCCTTCTTATACAGATGTCTAAGTGAACTACCCAGCATTGCCTAAGTAAATCTGTATGATGGGTTAAGGTAAGACAGTAATTATTGATTTCGTTTTTAAGTCAAATGGCTTTATTGTCATACCATCCATGCACAGTGTTGCAGTATAGAGTGGCACAAAATAATGTTCCCCAGGACCGTGGTGCAACATACGAGGTGAGACACAAAAATAACCGGTCTAGGCTATGCTTGGGGCTTTCCTGGAAAACCGTCTGCAGGTTGGCTGGACATGAGTCATAGAACTATATTCCCCTCCTACATGCCCTCTCAAACCGCCGACCAGCTAGGTATATCCTGTGAATAGCCCACTCAGTGTCTCCACAACAATCGCTACACAAGTTGCTGTGATAATGTTGGGTAAAAAAAAACAAACAGCGAATCAACATCAAATTTCTTGCGAAACTGAACAAAACGGCCACAGAAACTTCTGAAATGATAAAAACAGTGTACAGTGATAACAGTTTGTCTCGCACACAAGTTTTTGAGTGTCAGAAATGTTTCAAGGAAGGACAAGAAAATGTGGAAGACGATCAACGTCCAGGTCACCCATGCTCGTTTCAGACAGATGAAAACATCAAAATGGTGAATCTGATTGTTCAAAATGATCGTCACCTAAGTGTTGGAGCTATCTCAGAGTTGGCTGGTATTGACAGGGAATTGGTGAGACGCATTTTGCACGAAGAACTTCATGTGACAAAAGTTTCTACAATACTGGTACTGAAAATTCCTTCACCCGAGCAAAAACATTTTGAACACAATTGAAGAGCACTGGACAATGTTATCACGTGATGAGATATGGATTTTCCAATATGACCTGGAAGCCAAAAGACAGTCCCTGCACTGGAAAACCCAGATGTCACCGAGAATGAAAAAGGCAAAATAACCAAGTCCAAATTCAAGGCAATGCTGATTGTCTTTTTTGACATTTGTGGTATCGTCTACCACGAATGGGTTGCTAAAGGGCAAACTGTCAATCAGGCTTGCTAATTGGAGGTCCTAAAAACCCTTCAAAAGACAGTGAGGAAGAAGAGGCCTGATTTGTGGAGGAGAGGGGGGTGGGTGCTTCACCAAGAAAATTCTCCTGCACTTGATGCTTTTTCCATCAAGCAGTTTTCGACTGACAAAAAGATTCCTGCCCTCAATCATCCTCCCTATTCACCTGATTTACCTCCCTGTGATTTTTACTTGTTCCTGAAAATCAACAGTGACCTGAAGGGAACACATTTTTCTTCAATGGATAAAGTTAAGACAGAAACAGCAAGCCTGTTGAAGAGCCTCAAGCAAGAAGACTTCCAGCTCTGTTTCAATCAATGGAAGATACGTATGGAGCGGTATAGAGGTCGGGAGGGGGAGTATAGAGAAGGTGACAAGGTTTAGAATGCTGTAATTCATTAATAAATGTTTTTATTTTACCAATCAGGTTATTTATGTGTCTCGCCTCGTATGCACAAATAATACATATGCAGGACCAGTGCAAGACAAGTAATGTGTGCGGAGATGGTCTGTGTGTTTATGTGAATAACAAATGGTGCAGAAACACTGCAGTAGAGTCACTGTAGTGCTGGGAAGTCAGTCAGTCATTATCCAACCCGCTATATCCTAACACAGGGTCACGGGGGGTCTGCTGGAGCCAATCCTAGCCAACACAGGGTGCAAGGCAGGAACAAATCCCGGACAAGGCGCCAGCCCACTGCAGGACACACACACACCAAGCAGACACTAGGGACAATTTAGTATCAACAATACACCTAACCTGCATGTCTTTGGACTGTGGGAGGAAACCAGAGCGCCCGGAGGAAACCCACGCAAACACGGGGAGAACATGCAAACTCCATGCAGGGAGGACCCGGGAAGCGAACCCAGGTCTCCATACTGCGAGGCAGCTGTGCTACCACTGCCCCACCGTGCTGGTAAGTCTTAACTGTATAGTGCTGTCCTTTTTACCTACCATGGGAGTTTACTGTTATTTTTATTCTGGCCATTTGTATCCCACAAGGGGTTAATCCTAAAGAAGCACTCAGTATACAGAACTGTAACAGAAGTGCAAACTGTGCATCCCAGTGGTTTTATGTTTGCACCTGGAGCTCACAGTTTGCATACAATTTTAATTTGTATTGCTTTATTTTACCAGATGACCATGCCAGGGTGATCAGTGACATGATGTCACGTGCTGATGTAGGGACTCTGTGTAAAAGTACATAGTATATGCATCTCTCTCACACACACACACACACACACAGAAAATCAGTGTTCTTATTTAAGCATGCATTAAGTCCTGTGAGGGGTGGCCAGGATCATTATCCAGCCGGGACACCTCCTTAATGGAAGGGCGGGGGAAATGGTGCTCTGTCTTCCCCGAGCGGGTATTTGGCAGCCCCCCATGCATTGCAACAGTGCCTTGGATTCCCACAGGGATGTATGGGAATTGGTATTTGTTGGCTCAGCCCCGTTGGGTTCCGTGGGAGCCACCAATTACTGCTGTAGGAAATGCTGAGCCCTTTTTATATAGGGAAACCACCTTACCCGGAAGTACTCCCGAGCCACAATTATGTGGCACCAGAAGTAATACCTGGATTCTGAATATAAGAAACAGCCACATCTCATTCAGGAAGCCAGAGTCGGGAGGAAGAGGAGGAAATGTGCAGGAGGAGTGGAGGAGGCTGTGACAGAGGGAGGACATAGTGCTGATTACTACTGTGGTTGGTGCTTGATGTCACTGTGCTTTAGTGGTGGGAATAGTTGCTGGAAGTGTTTCCCACAAATTAAAGCTTTTGTTTGCACTGGACTTGAGCCTTGCGTAAGTTTGTATCTGGTGTTGGGGAGGCCTGGTGGTCATAGTCCATGAAGTTTGGAAGACTATATCAGCAACTACACATTTGTATGCACATTCTATAGACAGACAAAAGTCATGAAAATGAACATTAAAATAAAAATGGCCAGTGCCGTCAGGAAAGACAACTCTAAATTGGATATATAAGTTGAGGCCAAAAATTCCATCATCTCTGCTAAAGGCATTTAAATTCTATGTTTGTCATTGTTTTGTCTTGGTAGAGTTCTCTATTACTCTCCTTTCCCCTTTTGTATTATTAATGTGTAGTCTTTGTCAGATTGCCTCAAATCTCCCAGGCTTACCACTGTTTATAAGGTACTGTACATATACTGTAACTTCTCCCCACCTTCCCTGCTACATGTATAACCTTCAGGCAAATAGGTGTAGTAAAAGACAAGCAGGAGTTAAGTTACAATTTAAACAATGCATTATTAATAATATTCAATAATAATAATACTATGCAAAGTACATTTGAATATTGATAACCATACAACCTGATAAATTTTGATGTGTTTCAGGCAGCACACAGACTTATTAGTAACTTAAAATATCTCTAGTTAAGGCATCATTTGTGGTCAGCTTTCTTCAGAACAGGCCTCATGCCTGTCTCAATATGACTGCCGAGTTGTGGTTTTCATTGTGTTATCCTTTTCAGTTCATGGTGTGTGAGATGGTCTTTCATCAGTTTGGTGAGAGAGAGAGGTAAAGCAAGCAAATGTATAGGTTTTCTGTCCAATTTCTAGAGCCAATAGGCCAAACACTTTGCCAAACTGGTTTGAGGCACTTCCACCAACCCTGTCATAAAATTACAACAACATTTATTTATATAGCACATTTTCATACAAATAATGTAGCTCAAAGTGCTTTACATGATGAAGAAAAGAGAAATAAAAGACAAAGTCAGAATTAAAATAAGACAACACTAATTAACATAGAATAAGAGTAAGGTCCGATGGCCAGGGAGGACAGAAAAAACAAAAAAAAAACTCCAGACGGCGGGAGAGAAAAAAATAAAATCTGCAGGGATTCCAGACCATGAGACCACCCAGCTCCCTCTGGGCATTCCCTCTTTGTATTTAGGGTTTTCATGGAAGGACTTGATGATGATGGTCAGGTAGACTTCTGGCTTTTAATCCATCAATGTAGGAACATCATGGTGCTTTGATTAGGTGGTGGTGGTGCAGGTCCCCACCACAGAAAACCAGGAAAAGAAACAGAAGAGAGAGTAGGGGTTAGTATGGATTTTAGAGCCACCATGAATAGTTGTGATAATTAATTGAATATACAGAGTATCAGGATTAAATTAAAATGAAGTTGTGAGAAGGCCATGTTAAAGTAATGAGTTTTTAGCAGTTTTTTAAAGTGCTCCACCATATTAGCCTGGCAAATTCCTATTGGCAGGCTATTCCAGATTTTAGGTACATAACAGAAGAAGGCCGCTTCACCACTTCTTTTAAGTTTAGCTCTTGGAATTCTAAGTAGACACTCATTTGAGGAGTTTACAAAGATACTCAGTCCTAAAAGGGAGGAAGGGGTTCTTAAACCATTGCTGTTATTATCAATAATGTAACACTAATATTACATACAAAGACATACAAAATATTTATCGTCTTGTATGCAAAATTTCACATCACAACAGTCATGTCACCACACATTCTCACTGTTAAGTGAATTAGGGTATCATGTCTTGAAGTGTTGCTCCAGAATTTCTCGATGATCCTTCTTCCATGTGATGCTATTTATTTTTTGAAGTGTCCCAGTTCCTGTACCCCCACAATATATTGTTGTCACCCCCATGCTTCACTATGAAATCATGTTCTTTGGCTTAAAAGCCACACCCTTCTCCCTCCATATGTAGCAGCGATCATGATGTCTAAACATGGTCTTTGAGTAGGAACATCTTCCTTGAATAACAGCCGTTTGGGCCATGGTGATGATGAAGGGCACTCTTAATGGTGGATGTAGATACTTTGATACCTGACCCCTTGTTGTTGTCTTGAGGTTCAGTTGATTTTTTCACAACAAAGTTTGTTCATCCCGGTGAGCAAATCTGTGCCTTCTTCCTGGATGATTCAGTGTCTGTGTGGTCCTGGAATATTTGTATTTGTGTACAATAGTTTGTACAGAAGGCTTGTACCTTCATTTGTTTGAAAATTACATCTAAGGAGGAACCTGACTTGAGGTGGTCCACAATTTGTTTTCCGAGGTCTTGAATTTTCCCCAAGGCAACAAGTCACTGGCTGTAAAGGTAGGCCCTTTAATATGGCCACACATACACTCCCAGTTAATCCAATGAAGACAGTTGGCCAATCAGAGATTTCTTTAAACCATGACATCAATTTCTGGAATTGTCCGGGATGTTTAAACAGCCATTCAACTAGGTGAATGGCCACTATTGACCCAATGAAAATCTGATGTAGCAAATGAAATCTGAAATCAATGTGTCTTTTAGCTGTTATTGTGACATCACCACTTAAATAAATAAAGCGGAGACCCTAATTGACATAGCGCAGGGAATGTATGGGAATATGACATGTGTGGAGTTGGGAAACCTGGAAGTTTGAAAGTCTTTAGTTGAGGTGGAAGGAAGCTGTTGGTCTCAACTATATATATATATATATATATATATATATATTGTGAACGCTGGCCCCGGCACAGACAGACGGACATCGTTGGCTCCACCACACACCGTTTATTACACAATATATACAAATGTCACGTGCACTCACAACCCCAGTGCCTCCAGCACCGATTCCCCCAATGTCCAGGGCTCACAGTCCTTTTGCCTTCCTGGCCGCCTCCCGTCCTCTCTCTCCAGCTCAGTCTGCTTCCTCCCGACTTCCACCTTGACTGGAGAGAGGCGGCCCCTTTTATGGGGACCCGGATGGGCTCCAGCTGCTTCCCGGCACTTGACGTTGGCCACACCCCTGTGTGGCGGAAGTGCCGGCTGCGCACCCGGAAGCCGTCCGTGTGTCCCCTGTCGTCTTCCCCCCGGCACTTCCTGGTGTGGCGGAAGTGCCGGGCTCCCGGGATAATTAGGCACTGGGGCGCCGCCTGTCGGTGGCCACGGGTCCCTACAGGGCTGGGCTTCCAAGCCCTGTACCCGAGGCCCCCTGCATAACCAGGACGGACACCCCCACTCGGTCTGGAGGAGGCACACGCCCTCCTCCGGTCCTCCAAGGCGTCCCGACCGGGCTCCAGCCCCGGCCGAGGACCAGATGGGACAAACCGGCATCGGGGCGGCGCCTGGCGGTGACCACAGGCCCCTACAGGGTAGGGCTTCCATGCCCTCGACCCGCGGTCCCCAACAGAACCAGGACGGACGCCCCCTCACGGTCTGGAGGAGGCACAAGCCCTCCTCACGTCCTCCTGGGCGTCCCGGCCGGGCTCCAGCCCCGGCCGGGGACCACAATATATATATATACACACACCGATCAGTCACAACATTAAACCCACTGTTGATGAAGTGAATAACATTAATTATCTCATTACAATGGTGCCTGTCAAGGGGTGGGATACTGTATATTAGGCAGTAAGCGAACAGTCAGTTCTTGAAGGTGATGTGTTGGAAGCAGGAAAAATGGGCAAGCGTAAGGATTTCTGTGTCTTTGACTTGGGCCAAATTGTGATGGCTAGACAATGGAGTCAGAGTATCTCCAAAAATGGCTGGTCTCGTGGGGTGTTCCTGGTATGCAGTGCTTAGTACCTACCAAAAGTGGTCCAAGGACAGACAACCAGTGGACCGGCAACAGGGTCATGGATGCCTATGATGCATTGATGCACATGGGAAACGTAGACTATCCTATGTGGTTTAATCCCCCAGAAGACCTACTGTAGCACAAATTGATGAAAAACATAATGCTGGCCATAAGAGTAAGATGTCCGAACACACAGAAAATCACAGCTAGATGTGTATGGGGCTGCTTAGATGCTGACCCCCGTCCACCGCCGAAAATACCTACAATGAGCACATGAGCGTCAGAACTGGACCATGGAGCAAAGAAAAAGGTGGCCTAGTCTTATAAATCATGTTTTCTTTGTAAATTATACGGATGACCAGGTCCAAGGACAGACAGAATTGCATTGTTTACCTAGGGAAGAGATGGTAGCAGGATGCACTATGGGAAGGAAACAAGCCGGTGGAGGCTGTGTGATGCATTGTTCAATGTTCTACTGGGAAAACGTGGATCCTGGCATTCACGTGGATGTGACTTTGACACATACCACCTACCGAAAGATTGTTGCACACCACAGTACGCCCCTTCATGGCATTCTTTGATGGTGGTGCAGGATAATGGACCCTGCCACCCTGCAAAAATTGATAAGGAATGGTTGGTGGAACATGACAAAAGAGTTCAAGGTGTTCACTTGGTCTCCAAATTCCCCAGATTTGATTGAGCATGAACTAGAAATGCAAGTCAGATTCATGGAGGTGCACCTCATATCTTACAGGACATAAAGGATCTGCTGCCAATGTGCTGGTACCAGATATCACAATACACCTTCAGAAGTGTTGTAGGGTCCATGTCTTGAATGGGACAGAACTGTTTTGGGGGCACAAGGGGCACCTACACAATATCTGGCAGGTGGTTTTAATGTTACATCTGACTCTTTTATGCATTTATGACTGAATCTTTCACAAAAACCATAATGTGTGTGATTGCACAACAGATGAATGGGCTTTTCTGAGTAGTCTTTGGGAAAGGTTGTTAAGTGATATAACACAGAAGTGATAAATAAGCTGTAAGGTTTCTAAACTCCTTTGGTTGCTTCCTCCAATGGGACGACATGCCGAAGAACGTCCCAAAGTGCGATCGCCATGTCTATGGAAGATAGCCTTTCAATTGCTGGGGCAACGGCGGGCTCCCACCGCTGTGGCAGCTCGCTGCAAAAACAAATCTGAGCCGATTGTGGTCACGCTATGAGCACCTGTCCTTGATGGGTGATGCAAGGAACATTATTAATGTAGGGAACAGATTTACTTGGCCACAACCCTGCCTGATTGCTGTGTCTGTGTATAGAAGAGTGGTAGATCCCGCTACAATAAATAACCATCTATCTAATGGTGCAGATATTTAAGTATAAGGGGGATGGTACAGAGCTGTAGTAACTACAGGGGAATAAAACTGATGAGCCACAGCATGAAGTTATGGGAAATAGTAGTGGAAGCTCAGTTAAGAAGGGAGGTGATGATTAGTGAGCAGCAGGATGGTTTCGTGCCAAGAAAGAGCACCACAGAGGCGATGTTTGCTCTGAGGGTGTTGATGGAGAAGTATATACTGTATATATTTGTGGACCTGGAGAAAGCATATGACAGGGTGCCTCGAGAGGTTATGGTATTGTATGAGGAAGTCGGGAATGGCAGAGAAGTATGTAAGAGTGGTACAGGATATGTACAAGGTGACTGTGTCAGGGGTTGAGGTCTGTGGTAGTAGTGACGGATGTGTTCAATGTGGAGGTGGGATTACATCAGGGATCGGCTATAAGCCCTTTCTTATTTGCAATGGTGATGGACAGGTTGACAGACGACATTAGACAGGAGTCCCCGTGGACTGTGATGTTTGCTGATGACATTGTGATCTGTAGTGAGAGCAGGGAGCAGGTTGAGGAGACCCTGGAGAGGTTGAGATATGCTCTAGAGAGGAAAGCAATGAAGGTCAGTAGGAACAAGACAGAATACATATGTGTGACTGAGAGGGAGGTCAGTGGAATGGTGAGGATGCAAGGAGTAGAGTTGGCGGAGATGGAGGAGTTTAAATACTTGGGATCAACATTACAGAGTAATGGGGATTGTGGAGGAAAGGTGAAAAAGAGAGTGCAGGCAGGGTGGAATGGGTGGAGAAGAGTGTCAGGAGTGATTTGTGACAGACGGGTATCAGCAAGAGTGAAAGGGAAGGTCTACAGGATGGTAGTGAGATCAGCTATGTTATATGGGCTGGAGATGGTGGCCCTGACCAGAAAGCAGGAGACAGAGCTGGAGGTGGCAGATTTAAAGGTGTTAAGATTTGCAGTGGGTGTGACGAGGATGGACAGGATTAGAAATGAGGACATTAGAGGGTCAGCTCAGGTTGGGAGGTTTGGAGACAAAGTCATAGAGGTGAGATTGCGTGGGTTTGGACATGTGCAGAGTAGAGATGGTGAGTATACTGGGAGAAGGAAGTTAAGGATAGAGCTGCCAGGGAAGAGGAAAAAAGGAAGGTCAAAGAGAAGGTTTATGGGTGTGGTAAGAGAAGACATGCAGGTGATGGGTGTAACAGAACAAAATTCAGAGGACAGGAAGATATGGAAGAAGATGATCCACTGTGGTGACCCCTAACGAGAGAAAGATAACTGTTCCTTCTTTAGGGCCCAATCTCCAACGTACACAAAATAGAAACAGTTAGCCGATTCATGCAACGTTAAGATGAAATGCTTAGATAAACATATTGTGCTTATTGATAATTAAGGGGCGGAGGAAAAAAATTAAAAAACGATTGAGAAAGGGGAACTTTGCTCTTCTGCCTTTTAATGCATGAATCCTATGTACTCACTGGTGCCTGAATAAAGACTGATTGATTGAACTATTCCTGTCTTTCTCGGAGATCTCCTTCCACAACGCTATTGAAGGCACTGGAGAAATCAGAAACAACATCCTCACAGTGCTGCTGGCTTTGTCCAGGTGAGAATAAGTCTTGTGGAGCAGACAGATGATTGCATCCTCCACTCCAGTCTTTATCCAATTGGCAAGCTACATGGATCTAAGATGACTCATATAGTCCAGGAGGAGTTCAAAATGAATTTTTCAAATATTCTATTATTTCCCAGGCTGAACTACATGAACATGTGACAGCAAAGCAGTTTCAAGGTTTAAAGTGAGATTGAACTCCGAGCGATCCTTTAAAAATCTTTTGCTATATCATACAGGTGAACTAAGCCACACACAGACACCAGCAATACCTTGTTTGCAAATGACGGGTGACGACTTCACACAATTAGTAATCCGACTGTTAAAATATTTATTGTTGACTTTTAATGTGGTATGAAATCATATGTGTTGTGTTTCATAAACTGTCACAAAAAATATTTGAAAAAAATCATAGCAATTATTATGTATAAGGAATACCCAAGTGTTATGCATGAATAAAAAAAGTCACAACCAATGTGATGAACCCTCCCACTGACACAGCAAACACGAACTACAGGCTGAAAACTACAAACAACGTTACACCGCTCTTCTGATTTTTCATGTGCTCTTTCATGTTACTTCACAAGAAAACTGCACATATCTACAAGTGAAACATCAGTACTTGCAGTAGATTTTCCTGATCAAAACAAGTGTAAGCACATTATTGTACTCTGCATCAATTATAAGATATCCTCCAAATAAGAGGAGTTGCAAGGCCATATTTGGCAAGTAGCTCTTCACATTTCCAGGTCATTGGCTCTGACTCAGTAGGTCACACACTCTCAAACTCATACCATTAGATAACAGTAACTGTGACATCTCCAGCGATATGTAGATGTCCATATATAGTGTAGCGTGCGGCCAGGGCCCTGCACACTTCCGTGCTGGAAGGACCTGGGGAGCAAGTGTGGCCAAAGCATTACCTTTCCAGAGACATTAGATGGCAACCCCCCTGGGTTACAGCAGTGCCTCGGACTCCCTCAGGGCTTCATGGGAGTTGAAGTTTGGTGCAGCCCTGTTGGAATCTGCAGGCACACCACCAGGGGGTGCTGCTGCAGGATCTGCTGAGCCTTTCTGGGCAGTTCTTCTGCCACACCCGGAAGTGCTGCCAGAAATTAAGTCATCAAGCACCTGTAGCACTTCCAGGTGCAGTATGAAAGAAGCCAGCAAACACTACTCAGGGAGCCAGAGTCGGGAGGAGGAAGATGAAGCTTGACCAGAGAAGTGGAGGAGAAAGAAAAGAAAGAGAGAGAAGGAAAAGTATTGTGCTATGCTTGTGCTGGAACCGTGTTGTACTTGTGGGAAACGGGGGAAGGTGTAATCAGAACATAAGTTTAATATGTCATTGTCCTCAGTACAAATATATTTTATAAATCTACTTTTCTTTCTACTCACATGCACAGAGCCAGATTTAGCACAGGTGCTCCTCATTTAGAACTTCTAGGCAAACCATAAGACAAGACAGATAAAGACAGCTGGGGAAACATGCCGTCAGACTGATAACAGTCGTGCCCTATTTTTCGTCTGTCAGAGTCAGCATGAAATTGTATCCTTTTTGCCTTGTTGGAATTGTATTATTCACCTAAGTGGGGGCCTGCACATGAAGAAAGAGTATACAGCCTTGGAACATTGCCCGGCACACCTTTGAAGCCGACGGACACATGGGAGATAACGTCATCCAATCCTGAAAATCCTTCCAACACAGCATCGAAAATGGCAGACTCTATACATCGGGCCTCCACTCCCAAACTGGGTTCTTGCCATTGGCTTCCTTCATCTGTTATGCAGCGTAAGCCGTCATTAAAGAAAGCTAAGTTATTTCTCCTGTGTGATTTCTTACCACCGTATCACTAAGGCAGGGGTATCGCTTTTTAATATCATATCTATGTAGATTCGGGCTATGTAACATGACGCAATTTGCTCCCTTGTTGGAATGAATTATTTTCTAACGCCCCCTGTTGCATACAGAAGTCGTTTCCCACGAGTTATAAACAATGTGTGTGTCTTGAACTTGTGTCCTACGCTTGTCTGTGACGGTGGCAGCCTGGTGGTACACAACGGACCTAATGAGACACAGCTTTGGGTGTACGGAATGAATAAATACCACCCTCACATTATTTGTATATGAGATATACTGTATCAGAAATCAAAAATGTGAAATAATTACTGTGTGCACTGATTTTTTTTTTCTAGTTTAGCAGCAGTTTCTGAGTAAAAGAGTGTTTAAATTTGACACAAACACAGATTCTGTCACATTTGAGAAGTTATCTGTCAGGTTTTAGTGACAAATTGACAGTCTTTCCTTTTTGAATAAAAAGGCTTTGTTTTGTGGTACCCCCATTCAGGTGGAGATTGCTGAAAAGGGTATTGAACAAAGTTTTGTCTTACTGCTCAGTCCACATATCCCTACACTCCATCACCTGTGTTCACAGACTGTAGGTAGTGACTAAAATAAAGTTGTGAATAACAACATACAAAGTGAGGTTGCTGTGCATGGTTGCTCATTTTACCCTTAGTGATAAGATGAGGAGAGCAGCAAAAATTGGAAAACCATGGAAGACAAACACTGCTTCTCCAGAGTGAGAAGACCAAAATGATATGGTTTGTCATTAGATATGTAGTAGGCATGGAATATTATCAGTAAATCAAGTGCAGACCTGGAATAAATGGCAAGCCTAGAAACGTCTGTGAATTTCCCTGGAGGATCTTGAAAAAGTTGCTGATGTTAAGATGGCCTGTTCTGCCCAGCTTAGCGTGTTGCCACTGTAGACCCCTCATGAGTTAAAATGGTTTGAAAGCAAAGATTTTATTTTTGATTTGATTTTGTTTCCTTGGTGGCTTAACACTTGTTTGCATGTTTCTTTTATATGTGGTCATCTTGTCTACTTCCTTGCCAAAAGAGGAATTATTGATATTTTTCATAATTTGATTGATCCCAGTCAATGTTTATTTCTTTAATGCCACAAATTCCTTTTTTTTGTCTTTCAACAGGTTTACAAGAAAACTGCAGCTGCTCCTCATCTTCAAGTGCCAAGAGCACCCCTCATGAAAATATGAAAAACAGGGATCTTGTGTTAGAAAATGAGAATTTGGGTTCTTTGCAAGATAGCAGAACTGAATTAAATATCAGCAATTTACAAAACAAAATATCTCACTCAGAATTTTCAGAGAGAACCAATCTTCAGATACACATGGCAATTCAGAAGAAGTTTTCATGTTCTCAGTGTGGGAGACAGTTCTCCCATTCAAGCAGCCTTCAGAGGCATGCAATCATACATACTGGTGAGAAGCCGTATTGCTGTCCTGAGTGTGGTAAACGATTCTCCTACATAAGTAGTTTTCAGGCACACATGAGAATTCACACTGGAGAAAAGCCATATTCCTGTTCTAAGTGTGGGAAGCGATTCTCACAGCTAGGACATGTTTATTTACATTCAATTATTCACTCCAGCGAGAAACCACATTGCTGTCCTGAATGTGGTAAGCGATTCTCGTATGTAAGCAGTTTTCAAGCACACATGAGAATTCATACTGGAGAGCGGCCACACAGCTGTCCCGAGTGTGGCAAGCGATTCTCTCGCATTGGAAGCCTTCATGCCCACAAGAGAATTCATACAGGAGAGAAACCACACTGTTGTCCTGACTGTGGCAAACAGTTCTCACAAATAAGCAGTCTTCAGAGACATGCAGTAATTCATACTGGAGAAAAGCCACACTGTTGTCCTAACTGTGGCAAGCAGTTTTCCCAAATGAGCAGTCTGCAGAGACACAAAGTAATTCACACTGGAGCAAAGCCACATTGCTGTTCTGAATGTGGCAAGCGATTCTCACAACTCAGCCACCTTCAGACACACATAAGAGTTCACACTGGAGAGAAGCTGCATTGTTGTTCTGTATGTGGTAAGCTGTTTTCACAACTTAGCCACCTTCTCACACACTCGAGAATTCACACAGGAGAGAAACCACATGGCTGTTCTGAATGTGGGAAACGGTTCTCACGCAAGAGCAACCTCCAGCGGCACATAAGAGTTCACACAGGAGAGAAGCCACATGGCTGTTCTGTCTGTGGCATGCGATTCTCACAACATAGCCATCTTCGTACACACTCAAAAATTCATTCCAAAAATAAAACATACCGGTATCGGAAAGGTGGGATCGCTAGAAACAATAACCAGTAAGAAAGAATCACTAATCTCGTAGGGTATTCTGTGCAGACATAGATATGCCAGAAGAGTGGATTCAGTGTCCAAAAAAAAAAAAAAAATCTTCTCCAACCTTGTTACTAAAAGAGATGATGAAATATGATATCATTCTGGCATTGAACATAAGAAATGAAAACACTGTAATTATCTAACTTATATTTAACTGATTGGAATTGTTGTCTATTACAATTGCTCCTTACTGAATCCAAAAAAAGAAACCAAAGTAACAAATCTGAGTAAAAACAAAAAACAATACTTAAGGATGATCTGATGTAATAGTGGATCTTACCCTGTAATTATGAGGATAATAGATTAAAAACTGTGAGAAGTCGCAACACTGTTCTGAGTATGGGAAATACTTCTCATGCATCAGCAATCTTCATGAATGTAAACGTAGTTTCTATCCTTTGTATCTTTGGCTATTGACCCATTATAAGCTGTTGGCATGAGAAAGGCCCAGGAAAGACAAAAAAGTGGTTGGCCGTGTCCCTGACAAGAATAAAGGAATACAGCAGAAATGGGTACAAAGCAAAATCTACTCCTTCGCTGTTTTAGTAGAAAGTCTAGCATGCCTTAATCATATGTCATGTTTTCTTCCAGCATTTGAGGAAAGGCTGGTGTTTTTCAGTCATTACACTTAAAATGAAGTGAGCTGTATCTAAATGCTTAAGTCCTGCTGTACCTTTATGGGCTTAAATAAGTCAGCCTTTTCACTTGATGGATATACCTACTATTAAGTAAATTGGAATCCTGGGCCATCTGGTACCTGTTTTTGACCTTCTCAGCAAATGAGAACTACTGCCTTTATAGAGAGGCAAGTATTCATTTTCCACTGTTATCCTCAAATATCTGGTGCTAGTTTTCTAGCAATTAACTAACTTATAAGAGAGGGTGCACCATAAAAATACAGTTTTGAAAGAAGGCCAAGGTAGGAAGTGTAATTGTATGTAAAAATTTGCTTCAGTGAACCCACCATTTGATGCATAACTTGTTTCACTAACATGTCAAAATGCTAATGTAAAATTGGAGATCATCGTATTTCTCGTAATCTGTTTATACAGTAAAGTAGCAGAATTCTAAGGTCTGAATCTTAAAGACTTGGTAGCATCCAACTGCTTCAATTATTACCAGTAACTCTAACGAGGGAATAACATGTAAAAAGTCTGCTAAATTCTCAGGTTGCACCTTCCTTTCATCGGGCTCAACATTATGACGACTTCAGTGTTGTCACAATTCTTACTGAATGATCCAGTGATGAAGAAGACACTTCAGTGTGTAGATGCTGCTACATTTCAATTCATTTCAATTAGCTGTCATTATATCTTACAATCCAATTAAAATATTTGTTGCTATTCCTGCTGGTGCAAGAAACATTAAAAGTCTTGAACCAAACATTAAACACAGCCTTCATTGCATTCTTTTAATAAGCTTATATGAAAAGTGAAGAAGCAGCAGCATGCCTTGTGTACTGTATACCTAGAAGCAATTCTTTCAGTTAGTGCAAGTTTCAAATATACACATTGTAAGAGACGGCTGGCAGCTCAATCTGGCTGGGACGCCCCTCAGATGGACACTGCCTCCCCCAAAACACTAAATGGCAGCTTCCCTGGGCATCCTGGGACTTGGAGTTCGGTTTCTCAGCCCTGCTGGGTACCATGGGTGCCTCCAGCAGATGCTACAGGGGGGCCTGGGGAGTCATGCTTTCCCCATAACCCAGAAGTACTAGTGAGTCATGAGGACAGAAATCCAGAAGTACTTCTGGGCTGAAGAAAGCTCAACTTCTCCATCTGACCTGGAAGTGCTGGCAAGTCACGTGGACGGAAGGACAGAAGCACTTCCAGGTGGAGGACTATAAAAAGGACTGCTGGAAACGCAGCAAGGGAGCTGGAGTTGGAGCTGGGAGGTAGTGGAGCAACGCTTGAGTGGCTTGAGACTTGGTTAAGTCTCTACAAGCTTAGTACACCTGGATTTGGGCCAATTTTTCCAGGCAGATCTTCAGAAGATCTATGAGACTAGATAAGAAAGAATCTGTAAACTTCCATCATCAGGTCTCTCCGCAGATATTCTAACAGGTTCAAGTCTGGGCTTTGGCTGAGCCACTCAAGGACATTCGGCATTCAGAGACTAGTCCTGAATCCACTTCAGCATTGTTTTGGCTGTATTCTTCAGACAACTGTGGCAAATTTCATTGATTTTAAAGGCACACATGTACCTGTGTGTATGAGGTCCACAATTCACACTGTGTGTCAGGTTAAGAACCAAACTTCGAAGTCCAAGGAACTCTTTGTAGACCTCCATGATCAAACTGTGGTGAGGCACAGATCAGGTAAAGGGGTTTAAATCATTTTAAAACTTTGAGCATTACTAGGAGCACAGAATCCACAAGAAATATGAAATGGAAAAAGTTTTGAACCACCAGGGGCCTTTCTGCAGTTGGCTGATCTGGCCAAATTGAGCAGCTAAGCAAGATAGGCCTGGGCCAGAGAAACGATTCAAAATTCATTTGTAAGGTCAGGTACTGATGCTGGACAAGAATACCTGGCTCACAATCAGCGTTCCAGTTCATCCCAAAGGTGCTCACAATGTGGCTGAGGTCATGGCTTTGTGCAGGAAGTTTGAGTTCCTCCATGTTTTTAAAGACCTGGCCTTGTTGCCACTGCATGGGGCTCACTCACTCTGTTATGGAACAGAAAAGGGTCTTCAAAGATTGTGGCCACAAAGTTGGAAACACACAATTATCTAAAATGTCTTTGTATGCTGTAGCATTGATATTACCCTTCACTAGAACCAAGGGGCCTAGTCTAAAGCTTGACACGACCCCCTTCTCCACCAATGTTTACAGTAGGTGCTATGCCAGGGGTCTTCTGTCCTGGAGCGCTACTGTGGCTGTGGATTTTCATTCTAACCCTTTTCTTAATTAGTGACCAGTTTTTGACGCTAATTAAATCTTTTGTCTTCATTTTAATTGACTTCCTATTTAAGAGTCAGACCTCTTAATTATTTATTTTTTCCATAATTGGCAGCCAAAGAATCTATATATATATATATATATTGTGGGATATGGCTGGCCTTTCATCCCAGCCAATACCCTCAGTCTGCCAGGTGGAGCCCTGCATGCAACATAGAGGTGCCCCAGGTTCCAGCAGGGCATCATGGACAGTGGAGTTTTTCATCACAGCCCTGCTGGATACCATGGGGACCTCCAGGGGACACTGCAGGAAGACACAGAGACTGGATTCACCTATAACCTGGAAGTACATCTTAGTCAAAGCGACAGAGGGAATGACGTACTTCCGGGATGAAGAAGAGGACTTTTTATCTGAAGGATCGAAACACTTCCGGGTCAGGGAATATAAAGGACTGTGGGAAATCCCCAGACAGAGAGCTGAGCTGGGTGGAAGGGTGGCAACGTGTCTGGGAGTGGTGGAGTAATTATTGATTGTGTATTGGTAATTTAATGAGTACTGTGGAGAGAAAGGTGCTTTGTGCACTGTATAGTCCGGAAATAAAATATAGTTGGACTTTTACCTGGTGTCTGACGTATTGTCTGAGGGTTCAAGAGGACGACAGTGCCCTCTATCTGTCACAATATATATAAAAGTCAATGTACGTGTGGTTGTGTATGTATGTTCCAGCATCACTTCTGAATGGCTGGAGCGATTTTCTTTAAACTTGGTACACATGTTTCTCAATGGTCGACTAAAATTACTGCAGGGTCAAATCAAAACTAACCCACACCCTTCTGGGTAGGGTGGGGGTGTGGTGATCTTACGGGCTTGTATGAATGTTATCATCCAGTTGACACTCGGAACGACCACTACAGGGCGAACTGGAGGTGACTGCCAGCATTCTTTATGCTTGAGCGCCACCACCGTGTGCCTGTTGCTTTTGAAATTAAATAGAGTTCTATGTGTGGAAGTGTGTGTGCCTGTCTAGCCCGGAAGTGAGACGTAGAGTCGGGGTGAGGGTGAGGGCTACAGCTTCGAGGACACGCAAGCAAGGGCAGCAAAAGGAAACCTCCTAAGAAAGACAGTCACTTAGCTGCTAATGCACAAATGATCCAAGCACGTTGGCAACACGAATCCTCATAGCAGAGAGATGCCCAGAGTAGTTCTGACGATTTCAATACTTTCTAGGATCCCATGCTTTTAACAGCAAAGGCTTACACAGTTAGAATATACCAGGCAACTGCCAGCATTCTTTATATTTAAGCAGCATCGCGCCCCTGTTGCTTTCGAAATTAAATTGAGTTGGCCGGTTCCGAGCATCACCTGGGAGATAACATACATACAAGACCGCAAGACAAACACATTAGTGAGTCTATATTGTTTGTTAATTTTTAAAGTTCTGTTTTTTAAATTATATTTTTCTCAAACAATTAAAAAAAAACTTTATTTTCCTCCAAGCAAACGCTGGGCATTTCAGCTATTAATTAAATACAAACAAACCAACACATGACCAGCTAACCTGTGTCCATTGTACAATATCTGAAAATAAAGGTGAATGTCTCAGTAATGTTGATCTGCTCAGGTTCTGAAAACATTCTGATAATCCTCTTAGAATTAAGAAAAGTTCTAGAAATGTCTGCTGTTGCACCAACAAGCTATTGTGGACCACTGCGGTGCGTACAGCCACCCTAACCCAACACAGACAGGCAGAGACACAAGTGCAGCACACAACATTTTTATTTACAGTGAGGAGATCCAGATCCACTTCCACTTCCAGCAAATTTCATCCAGCTCCTCCCAACTCTGGCCCCCCTGAATGGAGTGAGGTGGCCCCCTTTATGTTGCTCCCAGGAGTGATCCATGTGCCTCATTAGTGTTACCTGGAATCACTCCCAGGTGTGATGGAGGCTCAAGGTAAAGTTCTGCAGCTAACTGCATAACTGGCAGAAATGAGTGATAATTGTGAGCCAGAAGAAAGAAAAGGGAAAGGGAGGAACTGGGGAGTTTGTGAGTACAGTTACAATAAAGAATGCCCACCCAGGGAACATCTGGCGAATTGTGTGTCAGTTTCCCTGACAGCTACCTCATGAATCCAACATTTATTCATTATTTAAACTAAGCCACTTGATTGTAATGGACGTCCATTCACAGACCCAGCCTCTTGGAGCATCTTTACACCTGCCATAAAGGTTCTCTGCATTGAATGTACAGCTAATTTTACAATCAGTACCCAAAGGGTAGCCCATACAAGCCCCATTATGCTTTTATATTGCCAGCCTATGTGTGGGCCCATATGGGATCCATCAAACTGTGCACCCAAGAATCATATGGGATGCATTTGGGTTAGTACATCATTACTGATGAAATGGTAAAGATAGCCTGGGCTGAGTGGCCAAAAATCTGGACAGTCCCCTAACTGGGTTGGGAACTCCGGCCTGGATAACAGGCACCTAAGCTTGAAACAATTACTTAAAATAATGAAGGATGTATTAATTGACATGTTTATCCAAGGTAATTTAAAACATTTGAGATGCAACTGGTTCCATTTCTTTAACCAACTTAAGTATAGACAGGTGACATGATTTGCTCATGGTCACACTTTGTCAGGATTTGAAGGCCAAGAATCCAAAAATATTTTTACATTTAACATTTGTATGTGTAGGTTATGAATTTGCAAAATATTTAACTTTATCTTAAATTACCACTTTTGTATTTAAAATTTGGTGCAATTTAAATGCTATTTTAAATTTGAAAAAAGTTCAATGTAAAAATGTTTTGTTGTTTTTTGGCTTAAATGCTGGCACAGTGGGTAAGGTTTTGGACTTCAAACCCTGAAGGTGTTGTGGATTCAAATTTCATTTGTGATGCAGTGTGACCATGAGCAGGTTCTCCTATTGGTAAAATAAAATGAATGGAACCAGTTGTACCTCATATGTTGCTGTTTGCCTTGGATAAAAGAGTCAGCCAAACAAGTGAATGTAAATTGATAAACCTTTTCATAAATGATTGTTTCAAGCTTAGGCACATTTTATCTAGACCAGCGTTTTCTAACATATTCCTCAGGGACCCCCAATTGTCCACTTTTTGCCTGTTCTCAGCCCACCTGTATTGTGGAATTAGTAACAGTGTACTAACCCATACAGTATGTTCCTTGGGGGCACAAATTGATGGGTTTCATAAGGGACCCATATTTTGGCACATGTAAAACACATAATGGGGCTTACTTTTTCTAATATCGTGGAAAAATAGTATGTGGGTAACCACGATATCTCCATTTAAAGTGATTCACTAGTGCGTCAAAAGGCAAGGAACAATGCATTTCTTGGGAAATGTATATTATGATAGTGGGTGTCTCTTCCGTGCTCCACTCTCAGGTCAGTTACAATACAACGCCGCAAATCCGCATCACGGTGAAGTGTAATGGGAGGCAGAGCTACTGTATGTGGAAAATGAGCTGCCGCTGTCTTCATAAATCAGATCGATTTTTTTTTCATTACATTGAATTATTCTCGAGTTTTCCCAATATATTTGAAAAGTATTTTTAATCGATAGCTTTCCAACTGATTTATGAGTATATGTAGGCTACATGAGTGGCCGGATTAACAAAGTAGTACGATATTATTCACTCGTAAAACGGACATTTAAGAGGGAATTAAGGAAACGCAAAAAAATAGCTAGTACGTTATGTGCTGCATCTTAAAATTGCTTGTTAATAGCTAAGATTGATTTTTTTTTTTAGAAACGGAGCCCTGTTATACGAGCTAATGTTGAAACGCAACGGTTACAGGAGATGCTGGGAAATGAAGTCCTTATCTTCTTATCGCTAATACCGAGGGTTTATTTCAACTGCTGGGAAATGAAGTCCGGCTAGCGGGCTTTTTCTGCCACGCAGGCGTAACAGTTCCGTCTCGCAACCCCATTGGTTATTTTTTTTCAGCAAGGGAGGAGGCATAGGGGAGGAGGTGCCTGGAATACTCGAAGAGAGCGTGCGAGTGACGAGTTCCTTTCGGCGTTATTTGATTCTGCGAGCGCGCCTTTTGATGGAGTGCAACTCGCACAACAGGCACGTGTTCAGATTTTTCAGCACATCAGACAGAGATGCGAGGTGAGTGTCGGTCGAAGGGTATTCAGTGATGTGAGCGATGGGGGCTGGCAGGGCTCCTCAAACAACGGAGAGCGGCGTCTACGGCAGTCGGCGCATTAAACGATGGGGACATCGAGGGCGGTCGTGAGAGAAAAAAGGGAGAAGGCAGCAGCCAGAGGGGATTAGGTACCAAACTGACTAACTGCACCATCTCACCCCTCGGGAGAACAGTAGCAGTGGCATCTCTGAACATATTTTCTTCGCTTTTCTTAACGACAGGTTCAGTGGTTTATAGTATAACCCAAACAACCGCGTGCTTGGTCAGTTGTCAATTTTAAATTGCTTCCCCTGTTGGTGTATGCGTGAATAGGCCCGGTGATGAAGTGCCCACCCGAACAAGGGTGTTCCTGCTTTGTGGCTGCCGTTGTCGGTATTTAGGCGAGGTTTTTTTGTTTTTTTTTCATTTTTTTGTCATTTGCACCTAATTATTAACTGATGGCTACAGAAGACCACAAGGATCTGAGTTGAGTGTCCTGCTTTACACCATGGTGCAAAAATGACATACCAAAGGATTCTGGGAAATGACCATATCAATGGAGCATGCTAGGATCTCAGACATGGTGACATTCATTAATGAAAAACGACAGGGTCAAAAATGACTGTAAAAATTAAGCTCAAAAAGTACTAGCGGACTTAGTTTCTTTGGTTTATGAAAGCATGGCAATTTAAGATAATATAACTGCAAACCTAGGAAAAAATAAACATGAATGCAAATCATTACAGACAATAACTAAATATGGGATGGGTCTGACATCTGATCCTGCCCACACCCATCCCTGTCAAATCTTGCATCCTATAGTAAGAGATAGTTGGGTGCAGCAGTCCATTTTATACCTCCTATGACGTCATCCACACCTACCGGGCTGATACACCTATTCAGCTCCTGCCCACCTTGCTAGCACTTCAAAATATTTACTTCCAATACTGGTGACTTGTGAAACAAACCAGAGACATGGGAAATGAGGCTTTCCTATCCATGAGTTCACATTACACAAGTCTCTATTCTGCTTTCTTCAAAACTGGTCTTTTACCAGAAATATCCAAGCTCAGGCCTTTTTTTAATATGTTTAATTATCTTGGCAACTGAGCGATCATTCATGAATGTGTCCTGGCTCCCTGTCCATGGTTTCCTCTTCCTGTGCTCTAACTCCACTGTAATTATGAAGTGGATAAGCAGGTTATCCCAGTGGTTACTCACAATCAGTCGGTCATTTTTCCCAGTAATTCATCTCTTTGTTTAGTCATCTGGTGTAAGCATCCAGGAGTGGTGTGCTGCATGGGAGAGAACTCAGCCGAACATCAGAAGCAATTCCTTGGAATGTCTGTCAGTTTACAAAGAGAGGGGAAATTGCTCATATTGCTTTGTCCAATCATTAGAACAATCTTGACAAAAACTGGCCATTCAGCCCTACAATGCTTGCCAGTCCTTTCCACTTATCTCTTCTAAAAAAACATCAAGTCGAGTTTTGAAAGACCATAAAGTCCTACTGTCTACCACACTACTTGGTCTCTTACTCCAAGTGTCTGTGGTTCACTGTGTAGAGAAAACTTCCTAATGTTTGTGTAAATTGTGTTGCTGTGTTCTTAGATTAGACAAGTTTGTTAATCCCTTGGGGAATACAGACTCACAGGACAGATAATACAGCCAATTAATCAATCAATCGATCAATCAATAAAAATAAACTTATAGAGTACATTAGGTGGAAGCATTAATTGCCTCATAGCAGTGAGCAGAAAAGCAAACAGAGGTGCTTCTTAGCATACCATGGTGGAATGAGTCTGTGTTTAAAAGTGCTCCTGGAGGGGATGGAGGGCATTCTTGATGAACTCATTTTAAAATAACAGTCTGGATCCACTGGACTAATTCCCTTTATAATTTTAAACACTTCAGTCAGGTCTCCTCTTAAACTTCTTTTCCTTAAACTGTAAACGCTCAGCTCTTTTAATCTTTCCTCATCACTCATTCTCTGTAGCCCTGAATCAGCCTAGTTGCTCTTCTCTGGACTTTTCTAGTGCTGCTGTGTCCTTTTTGTAGACAAAAACAGCACCCAGATGAGGCCTCAGCAGTGTGTTATAAAGCTCGAGCAGAACCTCCTGTGACTTGTACTCCACACATCAAGGCGCTATGTAACCTGACATTCTGTAAGCCTTCTTAATGGTGTGTGAACACTGTCTGGCAGTTGATAATGTAGACTCCTAAATCCTTCTCATAAGGTGTACTTTCAATTCTCAGACCTCCCATTGTGTATTCAAATCTAACATTTTACTTCATACATGTAATATGCTACATTTACTGACATTAAATTTCATCTGCCACAAATCTATCAAAGCCTGTCTGCAAGTCCCTCTGTAAAAATTCAATTGATTCAAGATTATCTAGTCCTATCTTGGTATCATCTGCAAACATAACCAGTTTTGTTACTTATATTCTTTTCCAAATCATTTTTATATACATATATATATATACACACACAGTGGTGTGAAAAACTATTTGCCCCCTTCCTGATTTCTTATTCTTTTGCATGTTTGTCACACAAAATGTTTCTGATCATCAAACACATGTAACCATTAGTCAAATATAACACAAGTAAACACAAAATGCAGTTTTTAAATGATGGTTTTTATTATTTAGGGAGAAAAAAAATCCAAACCTACATGGCCCTGTGTGAAAAAGTAATTGCCCCCT
>JANRMT010062807.1:1417068-1437242 GCA_026402145.1 Polypterus bichir lapradei
GAAAAGTTTTTAATGTATGCACTATACCCACAAATCACAAGGGATACTTTTTAAAAAATGGCACCCTTCTACTTGAGTGTTATTATTTTTTAGGAGAAGGGAAGAGAACCATTTATCCCAAAAACAAGTTGTATGTTAAGTGATTAACTTAGATAAGACTTGATGGAAAGTCCATAATACACTTGGCCTAAATTACCTAAGGCCAGGACACTTTAGGCCCATTCCAGAATTCTATATTCATGGATTCAGTCTAATGAAATTATTACTTGCTTGTAACACATCACCACTCTCTGGCATTATGATTAGTGTTTAGAACTGCCTTACCTCAAAACTTCAACAGAGTTATCTGAACAATCTCTGAGAAAAGCTTTGAATATTCACCTGTAGATTTTTTCTAAAATGGTTTTTAGGCGTGGAGTACAGCAAGGCCATGAGAGATTACTTGCTGGGCATAAAGAATGAAAGTTAATCATGTAAAACCTTTGCTCTAGTTCTTAAGTCTGCTACTGCATATAACATTCCTGAATAGACCAATATAATGAATACTGCTAAATATATATTTACATTGTATTTTAATTTTTCCAGTGTTGAAAAAACCGCAGTGTGTTTTTTACACTGGCAGTAAGCTGCATTTTTTTAAATAAAGAACCTTCTAAAATTAGATTTTTTCCCCTTCATTGTAGGACTACATACCCAAAGAGGGAATAGTGCAGTCAAGGAGAAAGTTGTGTTTAATGTAGATACCATGGAACAAGTGGTGGCCACGATCAAGAAAGAGGATTGTGAAGAGGAGTCTCTCCCTGTTTCACAACAGCCCTTAAGCATTAAGCAAGAAGCTTTTGAAGATGGGGATGATAATTTAATAAGCAACAATTTTGAAGACAAAACTGTCAGCTGCAAAGTGGAGGATTTTGAACTGGCACCCAAGAGCTTTGAAAGTGTAAGTCATGAAGCTGTACATACCCTCAAGGAAGACTGGTCTACTGGGAATGAGCGGTGTGTATGGCAATGTGCTAAAGTGAAAAAGGAAATGAGTGAGTCAGGGTCCATTCAGATGGGAGAGTGGTCTCCTCGTGTGCAGTTTGTCCACATAACATCTGCAAAAACAGAGTATAAAGACAAGTTGATTAGAGGTACACCCAATGAAACTGAAACAAAAGAAGACGACCCGTCATGTGCTGGACACAGAGAAATATGTAAGTGTTGAGAATTTTAGACATTACACCAAGGCTTCTGCTATGGTGTTTATGTTGTAACTGGGGGAGCTGTTGGGATAAAGCTAGACAGTATTGTAATTTAATGGGGACAGCAGTCAGTTTGTATATTCTTGTTCATCATCATCATGACACCGAACGGAGAGAAACAGTATGTTGGTTGATGTAGTGATTACAGGTGATAATACTACTAACACTTCCATTCCTGCTGTTTCTCCCACCGTCTCCAAAGATTTGTCAGTTAAATGAATTGGTGACTTGAAATTGGCTTCTGTGTCAGAGTGGGTTTCACTTGCACTCTGTCTGGAAACGAGGACTCCTATGTGCTCCTTGATCCAGAATTGGACTAAGCTGTAATATACAGGCAATTCTATGAATATATATTTGCACTTATAAAGGTTTTTGCTTCTTTAGAATTTACTTCTTATGTTTAGTGTATGTTTTGAATGGAAATCAATAACATCATTATTTATTATCATATTAATTTTCAGTATTTGCACAACATCTTAATAATGGTCATGTGAACACCATGTATTAATATTAAGATGATCATGTATTCAAATTATCCTTCTGAGGATCGAAAACCTTTTCTTTAATAGTGGTAGCTTCAAAACAAGTAGGCCCTAGTGTCAGGTTTTGAACTCTCGATTTTGTCTTTCCCCATTTTTTGCTTCTTGGTATTTTTGAGCCTCATCTTCCATTTGTAGTATTAAAATAGATAAATACAATGTGTATGGCCCTGGATATTTGCAAATAAATTAGAAATTGTATTTATTTCTGTATTAATATCCAATATTAATACCTCAGAAGATTGTCAAAATGTGTTATTTGTGTAGCCTCAGCTAAGGTGGTATTGTCGATATTACTAACCGAAATTTCTATAAGTAAACAAAGAGTACACTTTCTGATTACTATAATGTAATGAATCACACAGGGGTTACCCACACAGGGCCAGTTTAGAGTGACAATCTAGACCAGGGGTCACCAACTCCAGTCCTGGAGGGCCGCAGTGGCTACAGGTTTTCATTCTAACACTTTTCTTAATTGGTGACCAGTTTTTGCTGCTAATTAATGTCTTTTGAACTAATTTTAATTGACTTGCTCTTGAAGACTCCGACCCCTTAATTGTTTTTTTCCTTAATTAGCAGCCAAACAATAACGAGATGCAAAATGAGCCAAAACAAATGGTGTCCATCATACAATATCTGAAAATAATGAAAGATGAAGGTCTCGGGAATGTCGATCTTCTCAGGTCCCCAAAACATTTTAATAGTGCTCTTAGAAAGAGAAAATCAACAAAATCAGAAAAGTCTGCTAATGCTCCATGAGAGGAGCAACAAGCCATGAAATTAAAGAATTGGTTTAATTAACGACAAGAATTGGAACCTCATTAAGCAGCTGGTTGGAGTGTATATGGTTGGAGTTTGAGGCCCTGACTTAGTTGGTCTTCTGTTGGCTCACTCACTTCACATTTCACTTCTGTTTGGGTGCCATTTAAGGAAAGAAGTGAAGCAATTCAGAGGAACGATGAAGAAATCCAGGGGAGCAAATCTTAAAAAAACAAGTCAATTAAAATGAATTCACAAGAAGTTACTTAGCAGCAAAAACCAGGCACTCATTAAAAAAGGGTTAGAATGAAAACCTGCAGCCACAGAGGTACTCCAGGACCGGACTTGGTGACCACTGGACTAGACCAACCTGTGCATGTTTAGAGGTGGAAATTAATGTCTATGTTGTGTTAATCAAAGCATGCTGACCTGTTGCTTATCAAATCTTCAGTCTTTTGAGTAAGAATGTAAAAAAAAATGGAAACGCAAAAGTAGATTAGCCAGCCAGTTGTGCTTGTTTGGTTACTTAATAGCTAAATTTTCCCAATATCTCATCTACAAGTGGTCAAGATTTAACTCAATGACATAGTAGTTACTCCCAGAACAGAACTGCGTTAAGGAGGTCTTCCTGGCTTCAATCTTTATTGTACTCTCCCCTTCGTTTCCATGGCTGTTCTTCTTTGCTTAATTTAGTGTTTAAATAAAGAATTCTTTTAGATCTACTTTACTAATGCCTTTGAGGATTTTTTTAGACTAGGATAAGGTCCCCACACAGTCTTCTCTGTTTGAGACTGAACAGGTTTAATCCTCTGTTAGAGTACAACATGTCCTTAAGTCCTGGGATGCCCCAAAACTAAACACAATACTCCACATGCAGTCTCCCTAGTGTCTAGAAACAAGTCTGAGAGGAAAACCCGGGTTATCTGTGTCTCTTTCGTATATAAGTTGATAAATATTTTGTATCTCTTTATTTGTAACTTAGACAAAGCAATAGATAGTGTTACATTTTTAATAAGAACAGCAATGGTTTGATGGTTAACAACCACCTCCTTTTAGGACTGAGTCTTTGTAATTTTATGATAGGGCTGGGGGAAGTGCATGAAACCAGTTTGGCAAGTATTTCTCTGCACGACTCTCTGTCAACCCCCACAAGAAAGCCAATCTACCGAGCTGGCAAGCATCAGCTGAGCAAATGGTTTTGGGGGCAAGTATAAAAGGTATTGTGTACCCCATTGGTCTGAAGTATGGCTGTTTTGGATTGGCCTGAATCAGAGGCCATTCTGTAGCACAATGCCCTATTGGTGTAAGGGTTTGAACAAAGAATGCATAAATTTGGTTGCTTTATCCCTCCCTATCTCTCTTACAAACATCACCATGAAGAAGCATCTCTCTGTCAAACCATTGCAATGAGAAGCACAACTCGGCAGCCATATTGAGACAGGCATGCAGCCTGTCCTGAAGAAAGCTGACCAAATATGATGCCTTAACTAGAGACATTTTAAGTAACAAACAAGTCTGTGTGAACCTACACATCAGCATTTATCAGGTTGTATGGTTGCCAATATTCACTTGTACTTTGCTTATTGTTGTTATTTTATGAATAGTACCAATAATACATCATTTTAAAGTTGTAAATTAACTCCTGCTTGTCTTTTACTAGACTTAATTGCCTGATGTTATAAATGTAGAAGGGAAGGTGTGGAGGTGTTATATGATACAATACCTTAAACAGTGGTAAGTCTGTGAGATCTGAGGCATTCAGACAAAAGCTACACATTAATAATACACATAGTATTACAAAGAGTAATATAGAACTCTACCAAGAAAAGACATAGGTTAGGGGGTAAGCGATCTGCCCAACATAGTGACATTAGGGTCCTGATGTTACACCGTATAGTTCCACCACCAGGTGATGCGGCTTGAACAGATTGGGTTACCAATTATTTCTTTTGATTGATTTGCAGGTTCAATGCATCATATACAAACCACTTTGAAATATGGCATGCATAAATGGTTAAACAGAAAGCCATGTCAGATTTGATCCAAAGATGATGTAAAAGATAAATACCCTATAATCCCATAAAATGGAAAGAGCAAGTTATGTAGCATAAGTAGAAAAGCAGGTTATATGAGTGAGTCATAGGATTAAATAAATCTCATGGTCTTCCAACATCTGATGTGATTTCTGGAATATGCTTTCTAAATATTGTCTTTTATTCTTTCAGTATAACTGAGGTATAGACAGACTTTACCAGTTCTCTGCTGGATTTGGCAATTGGAGTTGGATTAATGGCCTTCTAGAATTAGTATTTCATTCTATGTGATTCATTTTTGTTCTAGTTTAATAAAGTTAATTGTAGCTGCCGAAATAAGGTATAGTCAAGCATGGGTAAAACGCGTGTCTAAAGAAATCTCACAGTCCAAAAGTTCGTTTTGAAAATATTTAGTGAAAGTTAAAAGCAAATAATTCACAGAAGAATAAAAGAAAAAATAGTTACACACGTAGAATAAAAGGCAAAAAAAGGGAAAAATGTATCTTGTCTAAAACTTAGCTTTTCTTGATGGACTTTAGTTATTTCTGTAATTAAAAGAAGTTTAATACTTCTTCTCTACTTAAAGATTCTTAAATTCTTATATACTTAAAGATTCTTAGCTTCTTCTTCTGTATGCTTTAAGCATACGGCACAGCACATGAATTAAGTACTGTTTTCTTACATATTTACTTCACACACTCAAAAGGCCCATAAGCCGATTGGCACATAGGCATGTGCCCAGGCATGGTTTAAAACCATATGCCTTCCATCATACCTTACTCAAGGCAAGTCTGTCACTAACTGGAGAAAATTGTTCGCTCAAAGCTGTTAGAAAATGACAGGAAAATACCAACACAATTCTATTCGTGGGGGTTATAGGAACCTCCCATATTTTATGCATTATCATCTAGTAAAATATTTCTGAATCTTATAGAACTAGGAAAATGGCTGTTACATTAATATAAACCTGATGACAATGGTTATTTGTACTCATCATCTACCCGTGTTTCAGTTTATAGAGTGTATTTCTAAAATAACATGTTTTCCTTCTCTTCATTTATTCCAGCATCTCAACAGCCTAAATATTCAAGAAAACGAAAATATGTGTCAGAAACAAAGGATTTAAACTCTAAAGAAAGTTTTTCAAATACTGATTGTGTTACGAAGCATAAGAAGTGCAGGAGATCATCAGATGTAGCCAGTCTTCAGAGGTGCACAAAGGCTCACACTGAAGAGAAACAATATTGCTGTTCTGAATGTGGCAAACGATTCTCATACATAAGCCGCCTTAAAGCACATATGAAGAGTCACACTGGTGAAAAGCCATTCTTTTGTTCTGAGTGTGGGAAACGATTCTCTCAGAAAATCAATCTTCAAATGCACTGGAGAATTCACACTGGGGAAAAGCCACATTGCTGTTCTGAGTGCGGCAAAAAATTCTCATGCATAAGCTCTTATTACAGACACATAAAAATCCATACTGGGGAAAAGCCTCACCTCTGTTTGGAATGTGGCAAACGATTCTTATGTAGAAGCCATCTTCAGTCACATATGAAAATTCACACTGGAGAAAAGCCACACTGCTGTCCTGAATGTGGAAAGAAATTTGCACATAAAAGCTATCTTCAGATGCATAGTAAAATGCACACTGGAGAAAAACCACACTGCTGTTCTGAATGTGGCAAGCGATTTTTGTCCCGAAGCCAGGTCCAGACACACATGAGAATGCACACTGGAGAGAAGCCACATTGCTGTTCTGAATGTGGAAAACGTTATTCTGGAATAGGAACTCTTCAGCATCACATGTGGGTTCACACTGCAGTGAAGCCCTACTGCTGTTCAGAATGTGGCAAAAAATTCTCGGCCATGAGCAGTGTTCGGGTGCATATGAAAATTCACACCGGTGAGAAGCCCCATTCCTGTTCCGAATGTGGTAAGCAATTCTCGAGTAGAAGCAATTACAAGACGCATCTGAAAATTCACACTGGTGAGAAGCCTCATTGCTGTTCTGAATGTGGCAAACAATTCACAAAGAAATACAATCTTGATAGGCACAGGAAGGTCCACAATGAAGATACAGGCCCATCTTGATATCCCACCAGTCCCCGTAACTTTATGTGAATTATAAACTGAAGTATTACTTGGAACCATGAAGATATGGCATCAAACCCGCGGTGCAAAGGAAGACATTTACAGCAGTATAATATTATGTCAGTAACCAAAGAGTGAGGTTCCCTTCTGTTTTAATAATATGCACAAAAAATAATTTTGTGAAATGAATCCCCAAACATCATGATTGATGTTTATGGTTGATTTTTTTTTTCTGCATTTTTCTGAACCTATTCTGAGTTACCTTTATATGCAAATATTTTATTTATTTATTTATTTTTTTGGGCTATCAATATCCAATTTTTACTTTTTTTTTTCTTCTTGAAGACTGTTATGAAATCTTCTTTTTTTCGCTATGAACATCACCTGAAGATGAAGATTATCATAACCGGATAAAAGGTTGGTGCTGTGCACTTCCTGCTCATCTGAATTTTTGGGTACAATACAAAAAATTGGCAGTGTGGGTGGGAATGGTTCTTAGGTTGTCTAACTGAAATGTAAATCCTATTTCTGGCAATAGTCTAAAAATCTTTATTATAATATTGATGTAAAGTAAATTTGAATGGACCCTCTGTTAATTACTTTGTTAATATTCTCAATGTTCACCCTGTTTTTCGCCCCCATCCATTTCCTTGTGCCTTACCCCTTGTTAAGAATAACATAGAGAAAGACAGACTCAAGTCCATCTTCATGTCCCAAAAATGATCACTTATTACAAACAGCAAAAATAGTCATTGTAATTGGATTAAATAAGATTATAATATTTAAGTTTTGTTTTAGCATTATTTAGATAAGATGTAGTTTTTAAATGAATATACAGCAGGACCAAGACTATAAATATATTTTAGAGCACATAAGTGAAAAACCAGCGTAACTTGCGATTGTGTATATTTCAACAGGAGTTTAACAGAAGTCTGGGAAAAGCAAAATCTAGACATGGGACTAATGACTCATAATGCACATGCTGTCTAGAGATGACCCTGAGTTAGAGAATGAAAAGCTGCAGAAACCACTTTGAGGAAGCATTGCAAATGAAGTTAAGGTACAAGGACCAGCGAGAGAGGTAAAGTTTTAGAGGATATTATAGAAAAGGGAGCCATGAGATCTGTTCTTCTTTTGAACCATCAGTTAAACAAATTGATTGGAATATTAATTTGTTTTCACAGTGTTGAATTCTGGGATGCAAAATACATAAGAACTCTTGGAAGAAATATGCAAATGTTGTAAAACAAATGTTACCTATTAGAATATATAGGTTTCGAGTTTCTAATGTGCAAACCATACAATTATACAACTCAAAATTATATATCGAGCACATCTGTCTCGACTAAAACTCTCCAAAATGTTTCCAGGGCATGATCCAACCTGTGAACGTTGCAACCAAGTCCCAGCCTCACTAGGTCACATGTTTTTAATTACCTTTCAGACAGCCTTGGACTCACAATCCCTCCTAACCCATTAACAGCTGTGTTTGGGGTTCTTCCAGAGGGGCTTAAAGTGGAGAAAGACAAACAAATTGTGATTGCATTCACTACACTTTTGGCACGCAGACTTATTCTCATAAACTGGAAGAACCCAAACTCTCCTCTTTTAAGTCAGTGGGAAACCGATGTGTTATATTATTTGAAATTGGAAAAAATCAAATACTCAGTTAGAGGATCCATACAGACTTTTTTCAAAACATGGCAGAATCTAATCAGTAATATTTTAAAAATAAGTTCATGACGCACAGAGAATTTATTAATTTAGGTATGTTTAAAAGCTGTAAAATTTTTATGCTGTTTGGCTTGCCCTCTCTCTCAAGGGTGGGGATCGATCTGTTCTTGACTCTATTTTTCTCTTTGTAAAAACTTGATTGCTTTGTATGGAGTGCAATAAAATTAATAATAAAATTTAAAAAAAAAAAAGAATATTTAGGTTTAAGCTTGGATAAACTAACCAATTTGTACATGCTTGTTAGAAGATGTGAAATTGGAGCATGGGAACTGAACTTTGTTAACTTGCATCTCATAATTAGCTTAAAATAACTACATGAACAAATAATAAAACTACAGGAATTTCTCAGCTATCCACTTTTTAACTGATATCACTTACTAAAATAACCATCGAAAGTGGTGTAAGAGGAGGCACCTCTATTATTGTGATGCAAACACGATACAGTTTTTGAGAAAGACAGATGACATATGGCTTTTGATATGAGAGATGTGAAATGTAGAGTTAGAGAGAGAGAGAGGGATGATGTAGGCAGATGCAATGGAACATCAAGATGAAAGCACAGAGCCGTCTACTAAATGAAAATGTTTCCCAGCGGACAAAAAGGATAAAGGCAGTGCCATTGCAAATATGTTTAAAGAATTCCTCAGTTGGATTAAGAAGAATGGCCTCTCACTTGGCTACACAGATGTTGATTTGAATCATTCAGTTTGTATGTTTTCTTTTTCTTCCGACTTCTAATACCTGATACCTGGTAATGCCTGCAAATAAATATAAGTAAAGATTCAATTAAAGTTTAAGTATTTTCTCACTGAAATGAAAGGATTATGTTAAAAAAATGCTTTAGTTGCCTCACATTTTTATCCAATCTTTTTGTTCAACCCACTGAATTAAAACTGAAAGTCTGCACTTCAACTGCATCTGAGTTGTTTCATTTAAAATTCATTATGGTAATGTACAGAACCAAAATTAGAAAAAAGTTGTCTCGGTCCAAATATTTATGGACCTAACTGTAACACAAGTTTAATAATTCAGGCATTTCCAGTCTTGGCCAATATAAAAGTAGCCATTAAGGGTTAAAGTGCCTTTTCTGAACACTTTTTCACTATATAAAATTGTTAGGTGCAATCGGGATAGTACACTGAACCTTGTGTGCAAATTTAAGACAAGTTTGACAGTTAGTGCAACAAACCCTTTTAAAGAAATTAACCCCAAAAGACAAAAAGTATCACAACACTATTTATTTAAAATATCCATTATGTGGAAAATGCTCCAGTAGCTTGTGTACACACTAGACTTACCAAGAGAAACTTCCAGACTTGCTTACATGAATCCTCCTTGGGAATGATATAAGTAGACCCAGGTGTTACACTGAACTTGACCAGCAAATTTAAGTTGATGAAAGAAAAATCGCTAATTTAAAAAAAAAAAAAAGAAAGAAAAAGGGATGTGAAATGCAGAGTTAGAGAGAGAGAGATGATGTAGGCAGATGCAACGGAACATCAAGATGAAAGCACAGAGCCGTCTGCTAAATGAAAAGGCTTCCCAGTGGACAAAAAGGATAAAGGCAGTGCCATTGCAAATATGTTTAAAGAATTCCTCAGTTGGATTAAGAAGAATGGCCTCTCACTTGGCTACACAGACGTTGATTTGAATCATTCAGTTTGTATGTTTACTTTTTCGTCTGACTTCTAATACTTGATGCCTGGTAATGCCTGCAAATAAATATAAGTAAAGATTCATTTAAAGTTTAAATATTATCTCACTGAAATTTCCTTGTGAATTGAAGTCTTCTGCCCCAAGTGATTAGTGTAATCATGAGCTCTGCTTGTCTGAGTGATGTGTTGTTCATTCAGCACGTTCTGAGGAAACATTTCACATTCCAGAAACCAAAATGTGGTAGTTCAGCCCGGACACAAACAGGCATACACAGAATGTCCAGAATCTAACACATTTATTTACAATTTATGCACACAACACAGTGCCCATGCACCAAACACCCTTCAAAAGTCCGTCTCTTGCTCCCTCTGACTTCCTTCTGCTGCCGTTACTCCTCTCCTCCCAATTTTTGCCTTCTTCCTCCCGGTTGTGCTCCATATTCTCTTTGACGGTCTTCCAGCTGCACTTCCTGGTTTGGCGGAAGTGCCACATGAGCAAATAGGGATTACAGAAAAAGAACGTGAGAAACCTTTCATGAGTAAAGAGATTGAAAAAAGCAATATGAATTAAAGCCAAAAAGCAAAAAAATCTCAATAATGTAGGGGGTTGAAAAAGTCAAACTAATAAATAAATAATAGTACAATACAGCCTGCAGTCTGGATAAAAGGTATTCAATACATTGTAACAGGAAGAATGCATGGAACTAGACAGACAGGAGAAATGACAAGCAAAACTATACACAAAATCATTTTAAGTCTCATAACCAAAGCTATCATGGCTATTATGAATTTCAAGTAATGTGCCCAGTGTGAACAGCCAGATCTGGAAAGTTTAATTAAACTAACTGCCATAGGCACTGTAATAAAGGAGAACCTGAAAAACAAGAAAGCCACAGTCCACCTTGGATAGGTAGGATCAAGGAAGAAGTTACATCCACACTACTACATTTCTGTTTTGAAAGGCAGACATTTCCTTCCGTTTTCACCTTTCATCCACACTATCCTGGCGTTTTGAACCCCTTAAAAAATGGAGACTTTTGAAAATGCTCTCCAAAGCCACAAATTTCTTAAAAAAAAAAAAAAAAAAAAAGCTCAGCATCATTGTGTGGATAGGAGAGTTTGAAAACACAGACTCTAGTCACACACACTCTGATTGGTTCATGCTAATTGCATGGCCCTTCCCTGATTGGATCCTGCTTGCTGCAATGTGTCATTAGGCAGTGTGGCATAGTAGTTAAGGTTTTGGAATTCAAATCCTAACACTGTGTGTCAATGTTCAAGTTACTTCACGTACCTTTGTTTCAATTGGAAAAAGAAACAAAACCCAACTGATTATATCTCAAATGTGTAAATCACCTTGGATTAAGGCATCAGCCAAATAATACCTGATTGTTCTCTGACTCTTCACAGAAGAAAACCGTAATCCAACACAGAAGACAAAGACACACCACTTGGTGTTTTGCTTATGAGTATGCACCTCAATTGTGTTTGCAAAATGCAAATAATCTATTGTCACTACAGTTTTGTGATAAATGCTGTGGCTGGTGACGTTTCCATGCCTTCAAGCAGGACACTTGTTCTTCATGTTTCTGCTGATATGCACATGCCCAGTGTACACAGGCTACTGCATCATTTCAATGTTCAAAGTTTATTGTCATGTGCACAGTAAGGAAACACGTTTTCCTGTACAATTAAATTCTTTCTTTGCTGTCCACATCAAATACCAATAGTTAACAAACCAAAGTATAAAGATAAACATAAATAATAAGAAGCAAATAGATAATTAGTAACAGAGGCAGCATAAAGTTTAAAAACAGAATAGAAGTATCAAGTGTAATGTGCAGGTAGGTGTGTGATGGACAGGTGCCCTGCCCTTCAGCACAAACATTTTTCCCAGCCAAACATACCCCATGACCTCCTCCTTGTCACAAAGGAGCTCCTTCCTCAGTTTGGTGGCTATCGGACGCCCGGTGCAGATTTGTATGGCAGACAAACAAACATACATAATTAGACATATACATACATCGACTCTGCTTTACTGTATATATTAGATTTATTTATTAACTTTGATGCACTGCACTTTAATTTGGACACTTTGTTTTTGGTTTGTTGAGTTTAAACAAAAGTACTTTTGCTCTTTTTGCACCATCCCCTTGCTTTATTGTGCCTCACTGTCCAGCTCATCGGTGACATTACCGACGGTGTCGGGTTTGAGAGCTCCCAGAAGCAAGATGGAAACATGGAGCAGAACCCGCATTGTCCTAGCCCTATAGGGCCTTCAGCAAGCAAAAATGTGTCCATGTATCATCTAATACATTTATTTTTATTAGCAGAGCAGATGCTTTTATCCAAAGTTACTTATAAAAGAGGTCAACATAATTGAGCAAACATCAGCCTGGGGGACTCTCTGGGAACAAGTGTTATAGGATAGGGGTACAAAATTAATAATCACAAATGAAGAGCTCTGGACAAACACAAGTGCATTACAATTCCAAGGTTACAAAATTTAACAGCTAACATCAGTTAGGAAGAAATTCACCAAACAAGAGGGTCTTCAAACACTTCAAATGGACATCAGTAGGTTGTTCCACCAGCTAGGAGATGCTTCTGAAAAGAGACTGGATTGGTTTTACGATTGCATGCAGAGGTGGCATCATTAGATGCCATTCAGTAGCAGACCTGACGAGAAGGAGCAGAAGACCACACAAGCCCCACAGCTAGGGTGGAGTGGTGGCTCTGAGGTTAACGATCTGTGCTGGTATCCAGAAGGTTGCCAGTTTTGAAACCCTGTCACTGCCAAAAGAGATCCTACTCTGCTGGGCTCTTAACCTACAATTGCTCCAGGGGCGCTGTACAATGGCTGACCCTGCACCCTGACTGCAAGGGGTATATGAAAACTAACAAATTCCTAATACAAGACATTGTATATAACAAACAAACATAACAAAAAAAACCAAAACTGTCCCATCAAGTCAGTCTCAGCAAGCTAACCTTTACAAAGATGTAATGTTGAATAGATAGATTGATAAGGATAACAAGCAGTTCTGTTTTTGTCAGGTTGAGCTGGAGATGACTGAGACAACTTAGAATTCTAGCTGATACCATGTGGTCCACTGGAGAGAACTGAAGATAGAACGGTACATCATCAGTGCAGCACTGAAACTGAGGGACAGGATGATAGGGCCTAGTAAGGTGGTGTACAGAGAGAAGACGGCCCAGCACCAATCATTGGGCCACCCCCATGCACCCTTAACACTTCTCATCACCAGGACACATGGTAGGAACTGCCCAAGAGGTAGGACTCATACCACCTTAGGACTGACCCAGAGATACCAGAATCAGAGAGGGTGACCAGGAGGATCCGATAGTTAACCATATCAAGGGCAACTTTAATAAACAAAGATGAATGTGTATCGTTAAATATGCAAATACACACCTCCACTACATTTCTGCATAACTTCCATATTTCTACAGGGGAACATAGAGGTTATGTTTTGTTAAAAAAACTGCAGTTAGAGCCCCCATCCAGGGTAGCACCAGGTTGTATCCAGCAGGGGGCACTAGCTCCCTTGTTGGAATGAGTCATTTTTTAATTGCGGTGTGTTACATAACCCAAAACTAGTACCCCTCACTAACTTTAAGATTAGTATTTGTGGTTGGGGTAGGTCAGCCTAATAATTTAAACTCCAAAAATTAGTCACCCGGTTCGCCTCCCCCATGGAGCCCAATAGTAGAATGGGTAGGAACTGCCGTCCGGTTAGTACACAAGTACCAAATGTTATGTTTATAGCGGCGAGAGCGCATCTAAATTTGCCATTATAATTCCTCAATTCATACTCATTCAGTACAAATAAAAGTACAGAGTGGTGTACAAAAAAACAGATTTCAATTTTTACCTTAATTGGAATATTTAATTTCTTTTAACTCTGATGTTTTAATCAATTTTAATACAGACCGTTCAACAAAAGGATAACAAGAAAAACAAAAAAATACAGTATTTTATTTAAGGTCAAAATTTAGTTTTTAAATATTGGATTTTTTTTTCTTAGTCTGATCCCGTTTTTTCTAAAATTGAAAACCATTTATGGTCTTACCTTTATTTGTAAATTAAGTCCATCCGCTTATCCTTCTCCACGAAAATCTCTGTCACTTTCTTGTAAAAGTCCTTCTTATTTTCCTTTAGTTTTAAAAATGTTAATCTTCTATTTTGGCAATCAGTCAAAACAAAAAATTGAAATAAACAGACCGCTGCAGCGCACTTGACTTTCTGATATCACTAACTTATTGGTGCCTCAGCATAGAAGAGCAGCAGCAACGAGCACCTGTTGGGCGGCACGGTACTGTCTGCCTCACCTTCTGCCTTTTCACTGCGGTTTTATGTTTGATCAGCAAGACTGGATCTGTCACACACATTCATTAAAGATATTAGCCAGACTGGAAAGTCAGGGGGTATTATAAACCTTATATTGGCAACATACAGAGACAGCAACAGGCACGCGCCAATTACTGGTATCAGCCCAGTGTGTGAGGGAGAGCGAGTCCGAGTTGAGGTGAGGCTCGTTGCTGCCACATCTCGCGTTTCTCCGCTGTCCTTGAACAGGAAATGCACCAATTCAGCAATTTTGACTATAAAAATGATCAAAGTTATTGGACTCATACAGAAAACAAATGTATTGCACAGACCAGTGGACACATTTATTTTAAGCTATCATTATTAGTTTTTTTTTTACTTTTCATGATGACAGGTGATGCCTTCCCTGACCGCACATCCCTGGATGAGACATTGGGACAGCTTAGCTATTAGCTCAGCCAGTGGTTTCCAAACTCAGTCCTGGGGACACCCTGTTCTGGAACACTGGAGCTCATCCCTTTTGGGCTCCGTGGCCACCGCCAGGGGGAGCTGCACAACTTCCTGAGAACCATGTGGGCTGTAATGCAGCCACACCCGGAAGTGCAGCCTGAATTAGGTTAATTATCACCTGAAGCACTTCCGGGTGGGCAATAAGAAGAGCCTGCAGCCACTACTCGAAGCGCCAGAGTCAGGAGGAGGACGACGAAGCTGCCTGGGAGGAGTGGAGGAAGAAACTTTATTTGGGTTTCTGCTTTTGTGGGCTTGTGGTGATGGGACTGTGTAGTGCCTGTGGGACATGGGGAAGACGTGCCCCACAGGTGAAGAAAAAAAATAAAATCTTTTTCTTTGGCTTGTACACGTGCCTCCTTTGTTGGTCTGTGTTGGGTCGCGCACCTATATAACGCCTTAACACAGGGGAAATAATAGGAAAATCAAACAAGAGAATTATAAAGTTTTTAAAAAAATAGAAGTATTTCTAAGTGTCTTCTAATGTAAAAAAAAAACAAAAAAAAAACATACTGCTGTGCTTTTCTGAATGCAGAATAAGAGGGAAAAAAAAGAGACTAATTAGATGAGATCAGTTGTTATCGATTATTATTATTGATTTTGAACAAAAACCTGCAGCCACAGGGGGTCCCCAAGGATCGAGTTTGGGAACCGCTGAGCTAAACAAACACAGTGTGAAGGACTAAAACATCTCTTCTCATTTGCAAAAAAAAATAAATAAATTCCTCAACTCTAAAAGGTCACTTAACAACCAGTGGGAAGCGGAAATGGAGGAGAGGCACACCAGTTAGCCACATAATGAGCCGGTCTGGGATTACTTAAGAGACGAGTGCCAAAGTGTGTAGTGGAAGTGTGGTGAACGAACAAGAGAAATTAAAAGAAGGCAGACAGAAACTACATGACACTGGAGCAAAGACGAGGTAAGAGGTGGGCACAGCAGATACAGAGATCAATGAGTTGGTTTTCTTTTTCTGTTTATTGCACTTTCTAGGTATTTTATTGATTCATAAAAGCTATTCATAGCATCGAATTCAAAAACATTCCCACTTTACACAGTTTTTAACACTTTTAATACTTTTCCACAGTGCTGTATTTGAATAGCTACCCTTTGAAAAATACAGCATCAAACGCGTAAAAGAAATTAAACGTTTTCAGTGACCACGTGAAACATTAGCTGCTTAGATCTCGAAATCAACATAAACTTCAATATGTAAATATAGCTCAGAAATATTATCCATATGTTTCACTTAGTTTCCTCTGGGTGCTCTGGTTTCCTCCCACAGTTCAAAGACATGTAGATTAGGTGCATTGGCGATCCTAAATTGTCCCTAATGTGTGCTTGGTATGTGTGTTTGTGTGTGCCCTGCAGTGGGCTGGCAGTCTGGCCGGGGTTTGTTCCTGACTTGCGCCCTGTGTTGGCTGGGATTGGCTCCAGCAGACCCCCTTGACCCTGTTTTAGGATATAACAGGTTGGGTGATGAACGGATGTTTCACTTACACTGACATTTCTTTAACAACTAATAACTTCTCTAGTTCTACATTTATTTGTAAATTTGTTCAGTACTACCAACTACAAACAAACCTACAACCAAACTTTGGAATGTATTCTTCTCTCAGAGGCTGCTTTGTTGAAGCAGGCTGGCATGGCAGGGGTGCCCTCAGCCCCCAAGAAGGCACTCGGAGATTCAGGACAGACAGCAGAGTTAAGCTTTATTGTATTTTGTGCATACAAACTCGCTTAAGATGGAACAATGAGCCCCCAGCAATGGGCACCTTTTACTTTCATTACAATTATTATCACACAAGTCATTATTCTTCCTCATCTGCCTCCTCAATATTCCATTGCTCTATGCCCTGCCCCTAATTAATCTACTGTTATCTCTTGGCCAGGTGGGTGTCAAACTCTTCACTGTCCATCATATCTGTCTGACAAGCCCCTACCTGCACTCCCCTTCTTGCCCAGCACCAACCCATTATTTACAACCCAACTCCTTATCAAGGGGTCCATCTTTTCTCAACTCGCCTGCACTTCTAGACTTTAACTTTGAGAGATAATGGTGGTCTGTGGCTTATACAGGGTAATAAAAATATATAGGAATGAGCTTTTAAACTCCTCTTACATCTTAAAACTTAATAAAATATAGTGTCTTCTTTTCTCATGTGTCTATAATACTTTTCTAATACATAGTGTAATGGGCAGCCGGGAAGGGAGGGAAGGAGCATACACAGGGCAATACTTCCCATGGGATGACAGAGGGCAGCCCCACTGGCTTGCTACACTGCCACGAAGCATGGAAGCTCCACCCTGTTGTGGCTCATGAACACCCTTAGGGGCGTGTGGAAAACGGCTGGGCCCTCCTGTGCAGGGCTGCTGTCACACCTGGAAGGTGATCATGGAACAGCTGGAGCACTCCCGGGTCCTCAATAAAAGGAGACATCTGCCACAACTCAGGTGGCCAGAGTCGGGAGGAAGGAAGACTGAGCTTGCTGGGAGAGGAGTGGAGGAAGAAGGGACTGAGTATTGTGTGCTGGTGCTTATGTACTGTGCTGTGGGGAGCAGGGTGAAAACAAAAACGTGTGTAGTGTGGCAAAATCTGTCTCCTGCCCGTCTGGGTTAGGGTGACGGTACACCCCCTAGTGGCTCACATTAGAAATGTATAAGAATACATTTTTCTATACTTTCTCCTTGTGGGTTTGTTTGTGCTCTGTCATCAGTAGACGAGCCCCACTCGCTAGTCTTTTCTTTACGTTTTTTCTTTACATAAATCTTCCAGAACCACTGTGTCCTTCATAAGGCCCCTTTCTATAGCTTTTATGGATCTCAGTTAAGTCTAGGAACAACACAGAAGCAGTGCTCCATTATCTAGCATGAATTCTTTGCAGGTCTTTTAAAACCACGGTTTGCTCTTTTGTGGAAATCGTTTGCCTCGTTTGTTGCAGCTTTAACTTTGGGATATCTAGCTATTGATTTTGTGAGAACTACTAACTTGATGATTTCTTTTGGTGGTCACTACCACTATTTGGGGTTTACTAACCCTATGCTGGCCCTACATTGGTCTCTCAATCTTTCCAGGATAGGCTCTGACACACTAAGTGTCACTGAATTGGATTAAGTGGGTTGTTACACCAGTTTATGGTGGGGCCCTGCAATCAAAACTTGCTCCACATGTTTTAACTAGCCATTTTGTTACTGTTTCCTTACTGTAGCAACTGTAACATTCCATGTGGTGAGCATTTCATACTTGTCTGTTATTATTTCTGGTTATTGAACCAAACATCTCAATTCTGGGAGCATGTTGGATTTTCAGAATATTCAATGCAAGAGAATGTATGGACAAAACTTCAAACATCAGTACTTTAACCCCAGCAACAAAGTATATGGCAGCTTTTAATGACATTTAGTGGAATTTGCAGTTATTTGTTTTCTCATTTATTAACAGAAGCATTTTGGGTAATCAAATATTAATACCTTGCTTTCACTCCACGTCTCGTTTTATGCTTTGGTGTTTGACAATTGTGGCAAAATCATATCTTGATGATGAAAGTTATCCGACCACTAATACATAACAATAAATGACAGTGCAAACATATATTAAAAAAACACTATAAAGTTAGAAGTAGTAGTGAATACATCCATAGAAGCAAATAATTCTCAAAAGCTAATTAACAACTTGGAACAAAATCCAAGCAATAAACAACTGGCAATCCACACTATGAATTTTAGCATGTCTGTGAAAACTACTTATTTCTGAGAATCGTTTCCCACATTCAGAACAGCTGTATGGCTTCTCCCCGGTGTCAATCCACATGTGTATCCGAAGGCTTCTTATTTCTGAGAACTGTTTGCCACATTCAGAACAACTGTGGAGCTTCTGTCTAGTATGTATTCTATTGTGCCGTTGAAGGCTACTTATGCGTGAGAATCGTTTGCCACATTTGGCACAGCAATATGGCTTCTCTCCCGTGTGAATTTTCTTGTGTGTCTGAAGACTGCATCGGTCTGATAATTGTTTGCTACATTCAGAACAGCTATATTGCTTCTCTCCGGTATGAATTTTCATGTGTCTCTGAAGTGCGTTTATTTGTGAGAATCACTTCCCACTCTCAGAACAACAATGTGGTTTCTGTCCTGTGTGGATTTTCTGGTGTCTCTGAAGGTTACTGTTATTTGAAAATTGCTTGCCACATTCAGAACAGTAATATGGTTTCTCACCAGTGTGAATTTTCCTGTGCCTCTGGAGGTGAATGCTGTATGAGAATTGTGCGCTGCATTCGGAGCAGAAATATGGCTTCTCTCCAGTGTGATTCCTCATGTGTCTCTTAAGAGTGGTCATGTATGAAAATAGTTTACCACATTCTCTACAGCAATGAGGCTTCTCTCCAGTGTGAACTCTTATATGTCATTGAGGAGTATTCAGTTGGGAAAATTGTTTACCACATTCTGAACAGCAATGTGGCTTTTCTCCTGTGTGGATCCTCACATGTATATGAAGACTGCTTATACATGAGAACCGCTTCCCACATTCAAAACAGCAAAGAGGTTTCTCTCCTGTATGAATCCTCATGTGGGTGTGAAGATTGTGTATGCAGGAGAACTGCTTGCCACATTCAGAACAGCAAGGTGGCTTCTCTCCAATGTGAATTCTCATGTGCCTCTGAAGAGTAATCATGTATGAAAATTGCTTACCACATTCGCTACAACAATGTGGCTTCTCTCCCATGTGAATTCTCATATGTGTTTTAAGATAACTTAGGCAGGAAAATTGTTTACCACATTCTGAACAACATGGTGGACCCCCATGGTGAACTCTTCAGCATGGCCACTCTGAAGAGTTACTGTAGTGGGTAATTCTGTGCCGGATCTTCTTGCCTTCTGCATATATCTCAAACCTGAGAATCTTTTATTGTATTGTAAAGGAGCCAACTTCTCAGTTTCTGTTATTTTTCTCAACGTTTCAGCACATTGAAGGGTCAATTTAGTGTGATACTGAGAGCTACTCCAACTTTCTTCAAAATCAGCTTTAAAAAAAGGAAACAAGAAATTAACTTTGACAAATATAATAGAAAGACAAATCAAAGAAAATATTAACAACTTCATGTGTAGTAAGACAAATCAGCAGTTATACATCACAAGTTAACCTATACAAGTAACTACTGTATAAGAGTGAGGAAGAAATATGCCCTGAAGAGAACCACAAGCCAACATTAAATGATTAAATCAATACAAAATAAATAGAAAAATATGATTCTAAATATAACAC
>JANRMT010062807.1:1442242-1463642 GCA_026402145.1 Polypterus bichir lapradei
GGACCACAGGGTGTCCAACCTCAGCCTGGCAACACAAGATGCAGACCTGAGCAGGGATAACTCACACACAAACCCACCTGGCATATTTAAGGCTGCTAATTTACCGAACACAAATATTACATCTCGCAAAACAAAGGAGAATTGCACTCAAATTTCAGCATATTTTCTCTCTGAATTCACAGCGTAATTTATTCACAAAAGTAGATTCTTTAAAAGTCCCATTTGGCCAATAATAATGTTTTGACTCACAAATAATTAGAAAAACTTTGACAAAATTATCGTAAAGGTAATATTTATTTTGTAAAATTCCTTTTCAGTTGCGCACGAAATGTAATATTTTACATTACTGTTCTTACTCATTGAGATACAGTACTTCATTACAGATTGCTGAACCTTTCCCTCGCGTGCAATGTCTATTCATAAAATAAAGATTTCCGTACTAAAACACTTTATTCAAAAATAAACATTTATGTGAGTTCAGCGGGACATACCTGCACCTGTGTTGACAAACCGCCTTTCAGCCAAATGTAAAGATCCCTAGTGGCCTTCATCTGAGCATTACACGGATTACGTCATCAGCATTAACAAAACTGAGAAGGATATTGCTGAAGTCGAAAATGATATTCACGCCCATTTTACTCCGGTCTGCAGCAATATCTACTTGACAAAACCGGTGGTTGAAACCGTCGTCGTCATTGCCATAGATATCGATGGTTGATCCTAAATGATAATGTGCTGCTTGACGGCCATTTTAGTCAGGTACAAACCTGAGAGGATCGTCTTCTGAAATTGTTGGTTGCTTTGTTTTACGCCTCTTCCCACCAGACTGGAGGAAGGATGGACAGAATAATGTTAATATTTTTCCCTCCTCACATCTCTCTCTCAAAAGAGACAACTGATGAATCAAACTCAATTTTGTTTTTAGAATTTGACATAGCATATGCTCTGATGGCTGTCAAGTACAATTTTATATTTTGAAATTATAGACACCATCTCTCCTTCTCTTTGGGTGCGGCAATAAACTGACCAGTGTTCACGTCCCAGCTGCTATCCATATGCTCATTGCATAACTTTACATGACTTACTGTTCTTATGTGGTACCTGTCCAAGTTTAGGCAACTTGTAAAGTTTTAACATTAAATGTTAAATAAACAGCTAATTGAGTCGACTCCATGCTTAGGGGTCTCCTCTCCATTAAATAGACCTCTGGTTGTTAATCATGGTGATGTAACTTATCTCCCCAGTTCCCAAACTGCCTTTTTCTGCTCTAACTGATCACATCAAATAAAAAAGAAACATAAGAAGTTTAGCGCATTTCTTTCCAGTATATAAAATTCTGCAGAATAACTGAAGGCGCCAAGATTTTCCATGAAATGTGACAGTTCATCCAATTTATTTAAAAGTGATGCATATTCCTCGTTATATGGAGGCAGGCCAGTTGTGAAATGTTTCTACCTTACTTTTATTCTTGCTCAGGATCTTCACCCTTTCCATCTTCAGACGAGCTGCTCTTCTGATAAGGTTTAAGATAATTCTTGAGCTGTAGTGATCATAGTGCTACTGGCCTATTATGGGAATATTTAATATACAGTATCCCAGTTCATGTTCCTAAGAGTCTCTTACATTCACAGATGTTTTATATGTAAGATAGCCTCCTCCCTCGCCCTGTGACTTCTTCTGAGATTGCAAGCCTCTCTTAAAGGCAGTTTAGATGTGCTGACAGTTAAATTTCTAGTGACAAGACAGATGCCAGATCATCTCTCTGACTCTCTCTCTCTCTATATATATATATGTGTGTGTGTGTATATATATAAACTGCTCCAAAAAATTAAAGAAGCACTTTGAAAACACATCAGATCTCAATGGGAAAAAATCCTGCTGGCTCTCTCTACTGCTATGGACTGACATGGTGATGTGTGAGGAATGAAAGGATGGCACATCGTGTGATAGAAATGAAAAAGATCAACCTACAGAGGGCTGAATTCAAAGACACGGCAAAAATCAAAGGGAAAAAATGCTACAGTGGTAGACAGGCAAGTCCATTTTGATGAAATTTCATTGCAGCAACTACAAATCAAACTCACATTGCCACGTCCCCTCCTTAAGCCGCGAGTGCGACAATTGTTTATTTTAAAAGGCAACGAGCCGCGGACCTCACCTAATCACAATTGAAATGACTGTTGACTTTAATGTAGGGCTGAAGATGATTTAATCGAAAGAATATGCATCTCTTTAATGGACATACTTTAAAACTTGTGTTAAAACTCTGCAAATGCCATTGTTCAGTACCATTAACGACTTGATGCTTATACTCTTACATAAGTGTTTTACAACTGGTGCGCCATGAGAGCTACCCAGGTGTGCTGTTAAAATAAGAGTGTGCATCCATCCATGCAACCTCTTCCGCTTATCCGAGATCGGGTCGCGGGGGCAGCAGTTTGAGCAGAGATGCCCAGACTTCCCTCTCCTCAGCCACTTCTTCCAGCTCTTCTGGGGGAATCCCGAGACGTTCCCAGGGCAGCCGGGAGACATACCCCCTCCAGCATGTCCTGGGTTTTCCCCGGGGCCTCGTCCCGGTTGGACGTGCCCGGAACACCACACCAGGGAGGCGTCCAGGAGGCATCTTGATCAGGTGCCTAAGCCACCTCTTCTGACTCCTCTTGATGCGGAGGAGTAGCGGCTCTATGCTGAGCCCATCCCGGATGACTGAGCTTCTCACCCTATCTTTAAGGGAAAGCCCAGACACCCTTCGGAGGAAACTCATTTCAGCCGTTTGTATTCGCAATCTCATTCTTTCGGTCACTACCCATAGCTCATGACCATAGGTGAGGGTAGGAACATAGATCGATTGGTAAATTGAGAGCCTTGCCTTATGGCTCAGCTCCTTTTTCACCACGGCAGACCGATGCAGAGCCCGCATCACTATGAATGCCACACCGATCCGCCTGTCGATCTTATGCTCCATTCTTCCCTCACTCGTGAACAAGACCCCGAGATACTTTAACTCCTCCACTTGGGGCAGGATCTCTCTACCAACCCTGAGAGGGCACTACACCCTTTTTCGCCTGAGGACTGTGGTCTCGGATTTGGAGGTGCTGATTCTCATCCCAGCTGCTTCACACTCAGCTGCGAACCGATTCAGAGAGAGCTGAAGATCACGGCCTGATGAAGCAAACAGGACAACATGATCTGCAAAAAGCAGTGACCCAATCCTGAGTCCACCAAACCGGACACCCTCAACACCCTGGCTGCACCTAGAAATTCTGTCTATAAAAGTTATGAACAGAATCAGTGACAAAGGGCAGCCCTGGCAGAGTCCAACTCTCGCTGGAAACAGGCTCGTCTTACTGCCGGCAATGCAGACCAAGCTCTGACACCGGTTGTACAGGGACCGAACAGCTCTTATCAGGGGGTCCGGTACCCCATACTCCCGGAAAAACCCCTACAGGATTCCCAGAGGGACACGGTCGAACGCCTTTTCCAAGTCCACAAAACACATGTAGACTGGTTGAGCAAACTCCCATGCACCCTCCAGGACTCTGCTAAGGTTGTAGAGCTGGTCCACTGCTCCGCGACTAGGACGAAAACCACACTGTTCCTCCTGAATCTGAGATCCGACTATCCGACGGACCCTCCTCTCCAGGACCTCCAAATAGACTTTTCCAGGGAGGCTGGGGAGTGTGATCCCTCTGTAGTTGGAACACACCCTCCGGTCCCCCTTCTTAAAGAGTGGGACCACCACCCCGGTCTGCCAATCCAGAGGCACTGTCCCCGATGTCCATGCGATGTTGCAGAGGCGTGTCAACCAAGACAGTCCTACAACATCCAGAGCCTTGAGGAACTCCGGGTGTATCTCATCCACGCTGGGGCCCTGCCATCAAGGAGTTTTTTGACCACCTCGGTGACCTCAGTCCCAGAGATGGGGGAGCCCACCTCCAAGTCCCCAGGCTCTGCTTCCTCATTGGAAGGCATGTTAGTGGGATTGAGGACGTCTTTGAAGTACTCCCACCACCGACCCACAACGTCCCGAGTCGAGGTCAGCAGCGCACCATCCTCACCATATACAGTATTGACACCGCACTGCTTTTCCCTCCTGAGACGCCGGATGGTGGACCAGAATCTCCTCGAAGACGTCCGAAAGTCGTTCTCCATGGCCTCCCCAAACTCCTCCCACGCCCGAGTTTTTGCCTCAGCAACAACTGAAGCCGCATTCCGCTTGGCCTGCCGGTAGTACCTAGTAGCTGCCTCCAGAGTCCCACAGCAAAAAAGGGTCCTGTAGGACTCCTTCAGCTTGACGGCATCCCTCACCGCCGGTGTCCACCAATGGGTTCGGGGATTGCCGCCACGACAGGCAAAGACCACCTTACGGCCACAGCTCCGGTCAGCCGCCTCAACAATAGAGGCACGGAACATGGCCCATTCGGACTCAATGTCCCCCACCTCCCTCAGGATGTGGTGGAAGTCCTGCCAGAGGTGGGAGTTGAAGCTACTTCCGACAGAGGACTCTGCCAGACGTTCCCAGCAGACCCTCACAACACGTTTGGGCCTACCAGGCCTGACCGGCATCCTCCCTCACCATCGAAGCCAACTCACCACCAGGTGGTGATCAGTTGACGGCTCCATTCCTCTCTTCAAGACCAAGATATATGGCCGCAAGTCCGACGACACGACCACAAAGTCGATCATCGAACTGAGGCCTAGGGTGTCCTGGTGCCAGATGCACATATGAACACCCCTATGCTTGAACATGGTGTTCATTATGGACAATCCGTGACGAGCACAGAAGTCCAATAACAAAACGCCGCTCGGGTTCAGATCAGGGGGGGCATTCCTCCCAATCATGCCCTTCCCGGTCTCACTGTCATTGCCCACGTGAGCATTGAAGTCTCCCAGCAGAACGAGGGAGTCCCCAGAAGGCATGCCCTCTAGCACCCCCTCCAGAGACTCCAAAAAGGGTGGATACTCCAAACTGCTGTTCGGCGCATACGCACAAACAACAGTTAGGACCCGTCCCCCACCCGAAGGCGGAGGGAGGCTACCCTCTCGTCCACCGGGGTAAACTCCAATGTACAGGCTCCAAGTCGGAGGGCAATAAGTATGCCCACACCCGCTCGGCGCCTCTCACCGGGGGCAACTCCAGCGTGGTAGAGAGTCCAGCCCCTCTCAAGGAGATTGGTTGCAAAGTCCAAGCTGTGCATAGAGGTGAGCCCGACTATATCTTGCCAGAACCACTCGACCTTGCGCACTAGCTCAGGCTCCTTCCCCTTCAGAGAGGTGACATTCCACATCCCAAGAGCCAGCTTCTGTAACTGAGGATCAGACCGCCAAGGTCCCCGCCTTTGGCCACCACCCAACTCACACTGCACCTCCTTGGCCCCTCCCATAGGTGGTGAACCCATGGGAAGGGGGACCCACGTTGCCTCTTCGGGCTGTGCCCGGCCGAGCCCCATGGGTGCAGGCCCGGCCACCAGGCGCTCACCATCGAGCCCCACCTCCAGGCCTGGCTCCCGACGGGGGCCTCGGTGACCCGCGTCTGGGCAAGGGAAAACGCCGTCCAAAATTATTATTCTTCATAGGAGGTTTGATGAAATAACAGTGTAGTGCCCTTAATTGTTTCCAGACCTGAGACAGATACACTGTCAGAGGATGATGAGACTACCTGGAGAAGCTGACATACCAGCAGAGAGCACTTTAGCAGCCAGGAGACGTGTCGGGGATCCATCTGCGTGGGGACGTAAATTGCTAGCGACTATTGCAGATCCCTGGGTCTGTGGAGTGTGGCTGGCAGAGAGAGGACCGCCTGTATGAGTGTGCAAAGAAACTTAGCAGCTGGGAAAATTAGTCCAAAGTGCTCACTGTAAATGCCATGTGTGCAAATGGCAATATCCAAGCTGCCTGTTTTGGCAGGTGTCTCCGATAGTCTCTCCCCTTTGTGCATTTTGGCAAGTGTAGGAGATTTAATGTTTTTGTGGGTGGTAGAATCACGGTGTGCCTTGGGATTTTTTGGGATGCAAAAAGTGTGCCACCACAAAAAAACGGTCGGAAAACACTACTCTACCTTTTTTTTTTTACCGTTGCTGCTTTTCTTCAGTATTGCTCCAGGACCACCATAACCACTCCCACTCCCCTGCACCTGTCGGTATGTATCAATCAGAAGAATGAACACCAAGGCATTGTGAAAACTTTTAAATAACATTTTATTTCTGACATTTTTAAAGGTAGTATATAAATACAGTACTGGATGTGCATGTAATTCTTCAAGTTCAGAATTAAGTTTTTTGTGTTATTGTTTCATAATGTAAAAAAAAAAAAAATTGCATGAAAATGCCACCCTGACCAAAGCACTGCCTGACACAATCGCCATTGTTTGCCGACCCTGGATGCGACAGTATTTTTTAATGCGTTAACCCGGCCACATTAGCCGCAAAAATCATCATGTTAACTTTCCCAACCATGTCCTCATCTTCTTGTTGAAAAAAATGTAGAATTGTGAAAAATTATTTGGAGTGACTTCCATTAATCTACTGTTGCGGTCAATCAATGATACCCCAATGTGGCAGTACCCATAGCAAAAAACAAAATTTGGCCAGAGAGTGTTAAATAATGAAATATAACTAAATAATACTACAAAGTTATGATACAACATGGAAACTAAGGCCTTCAAAACTTCTCTAAATCAAAAAATTATAGAACAGTAATAGAAAATGAAGGGAAAACAATACAATACAATACAATAAATTTATTTTTATATAGCCCAAAATCACACAAGAAGTGCCACAATGGGCTTTAACAGGCCCTGCCTCTTGACAGCCCCTAGCCTTGACTCTGTAAGACGACAAGGAAAAACTCCCAAAAAAACCCTTGTAGAGAAAAAAAAATATGGGAGAAACCTTGGGAAAGGCAGTTCAAAAAGAGACCCCTGTCCAGGTAAGCTGGGCGTGCAGTGGGTGTCAAACAGAAGGGGGTCAATACAATACAAAGATCAGAACAAATCCTCAATACAGTATAATAGTGCAATAGAAATATTACAAGTACGGAGCAGAATTTAACAGCTGATTATATCACATAATAGGATTTGGATTTGTTCATAGTCCTGGAGACCTCGGCCATCAAGCTGCCTCCCCCTATTGGCCATTCCACAGCTGAGTCAGCCAATCTGATGACTGGACCCTCTACCCGATGATTCCTGCTATCCTCCATCAGGGATGACTTTACTTTAGGCAGGTAAAACAACTTGGCAGGTGGACCGTGGCACCAAGTACCACATCTGAGTACCGAGAAGAGAAACAGAATAGGTGAGGGTTAGTATCCAATTATAACTATCATGTTACTTATATTTTAGTACTAATGACTAACAACAGAGATTCAGTCTGTAAAGCTAATCAGCATCTCTAGACAGGGTAGGCTAAACTGAAGTAGTGAGTCTTCAGCTGGGATTTGAAAGCTGAGACTGAAGGGGCATCTCTTATAGTAGCAGGCAGACCATTCCACAGCTTAGGGGTCCTGTAACTAAAAGCTCGACCTCAACACTGTTATTTTATTAATTCTTGGAATCATAAGCAGACCGGCATCTTGAGATCTTAATGTGCGCTCTGGTTTATAAGTCATGATAAGTTCAAACAAGTAAACCAGACATTGGCAATTTAAGGTTTTATATGTTAAGAGGAGGATTTTGAAATCTGGCCTAAACTTAACTGGGAGCAAGTGTAAGGATTTAAGAACTGGAGTGATGTGTTTGTATTTTCTTGTTCTTGTGATAATTCCTGCCACAGCATTTTGGATTAACTGGAGGCTGTATAAAGAACAATTTGAACAAACTAAACAAACTTTTTTCCAAATCCAAATCAAGACATATGGCAGGACACAAAACAGCATAACAAGAAAACTTCTTTTCCAGAAAGAGAATTGTTTAAGACACAAAATCAATTAAGCCAGTAATGAAATCTGCATATTCAAGTAAACATGAATGGGTAGTAGAAGGAATGGGCCCTGGAGGCCAAGCAGAGAGCAGGCTGTGGTAAGCATAGAAATACGCTTATTTTAAATGCACCCAAAACTAAAACAAATCCTCCTACACCCTTATAAATCTGATTCAGCGCATCCCATTCTCAAATATTTTTAAACCTGCTTAATTCAGGTCAGTGCTACAGAAAACAAAGCCCACTGCAGCAGAGCAGGACCCAACCTTGGCCCGGATGAATTAAAAGAAGTTTCTAAAACAAGCTGGTCTGATGGACATCACTGAACATCAGTCAGTTTTAACGTAAATGTATTCTACAAGGAGATTCACTTGAAAGAGGCCTCGGATATTCTGTAATAACTTTTGCTAGGACGAAACATCGGGCGGTGTGCTCCACCGTATACGAAGTATTGAACAAGCCAAGATGCTCCTGCGTCAGAGCGGACAGCCGTCACGATCTTTAACCTCCCTTTGCAACTTCTGGGAGCCTACTGCCCATACCCCTTAACTCAGTCACTACTCGACTTCTCATCAGGATGGTGGTGTACAGTATTGAGCAGCGCGTCTTCATGGTGCAATCCTATTGAGCCCCCAATTCGTTTAGGCGATGTCAGAATCAACTGGATGATCCTGAGTTAACGGAAAGTTACTTCCATCAAGATGGAGCAACGTGTCACACATCAGCAAGGAGCATGGCAGAAACTGAATCCTTCTTCGGCAACAGGGTAATTTCAAAGGGGCTTTGGCCACCATGGTCATCGGATCTGACACTGCCAGACTTCTTCCTTTTGGGTATGCTCAGAGGAAAGGTCTATCGGGAACAAGCCTTGAACTGTGGAAGATTTGAAGGAAAATATCCAGGTAGTCCTCATTTTAATAGTTCAATGACCTTCAGGCCCATCACTAAACTGGACAGTTCAGGCTGCACACACACAGCCAAGGGTATAGGGGACACTGCAGGGCCAATTTGTCCACCTGCCTGCTGGAAACAGGCTGGCAGCACCCAGTATGAAGACAAATTCACAAATAAATAAATTACATTGGGCGTATGATAGAACAATGGGAAAAAATGTTGGATAAGACCAAGCTGAGAGCTGTTACACATATTTTCATAATGTAGAAACATGATTGCGCAAATTAAGCATTTTGCAGTCATGGATGAGAGTAATAATTACTTTTTAAAGATCTGATGTTGTATTTCAGTCTCAGCCCTGGGGCTGTTGAGTTTGCATGTGTCCTTGTGGGTTAGACATGGACCTCCAGGTAGTCTGTTTTTTTTTTTTCTTCGAAGATGTGCACTTTAGGTTAATGAACAATCCTGAATTGGATAAAAGTGACAGCCAAATAAATGAATAGCAATGATGCAGATGAATGTGACAGGTGACTTTAACTAAAGTTTGTGTTCCACATTCTCATAGCTGTCTATGTACCATAAGGAAAGAGGCCAACATTACAGAAATGGAGAATTCAAACTGAGAGAGAGAGAGAGAGAGAGAGAGATCAAGTTTTTGGTGTGTACCAGAATGCCCACTTTTCACCTGTCACACCCTGTGGGCTTCATACCAAGCGCTATCATCCCTCATAGTAGTGCTGCGCGCACATGAGTGGCAGTCTGAGACGGAGTCTCACACACACACACGATTGTGGACATGCATGTTAGGAAGTCATCACACCGCTGAGCAAGGGGACATTTACCTTTAGCTCAGAAGGACTGGATGACCAGAAGGTCAACTGTTTGGGACTGGCAGACAGCTCTTAGATGCAACACATAGATAAAACTTCAACAGCGCTGATAAAACAAAATGAACAGAAATGACTGAGTTAAATGAAGACGGGGAATTTTTATTGGGACCTCTGCTGTCACATCAACATTAACAGTTTGCCATTTATGGAAATACATATTAAAAGTGGTTTGGCATCATAAGAGATGTTATTTAATAGCAAGGCATGACTTATGAGAATGGTGATGAACCACCTGTTGGAAAACACAAACAATGCATTTGTTTATGCGTATTTCCAAAAAAAAAATCCTTTGCTTCAAAATTCTTGAAAGAAAAAAAAAAGGTAACTTTCCTCAGTGTATCAATGATAAACCACATGAAACCCAATCGCAATACAACACTGTATCGGTGCACTCTGCTTTTCTACGTCTGCGTCTGCTGCTTGTTTGCTCACAGGCCGAAGGTCTCTTCTGATGTTTGCAGTTTATGATTTTGTTGTCACTTGACTGTATTTCAGTTGCCCCTCTTGTTTGTTCCTGGGTTACTTTTGATGACATGAGTGTTTCTGTTGTGCCCAGTCACTTGTGAGTGTTGGATCCGAATTTAATTTCAAAAGATGTTTCCTTCCATGGCTGTAACTTATTATGGATGTGCGGATAGCTGCACACATAGACACCATAACAGGGGGATTCCTCTTCCAGTCTCCCACAGATCTGTTTTCACATCTGCTTGGTCTTATTTGTTTTCCTGAATTATAAATTCTTGTGCTGCCTTTTCAACATGTTCTGTTAGGTTAGGTAAACTTATATTATACCAGAGGAAAATGTATTTGAAGCAGCAAAGTACAAAATATAAGACATTGTCACAAACACAAGAAAATAATCCAGAAGAACATATGAGCAGCTCTTGACCCCTTTCCCCTCATAACTATTCCAAAGAAACTTTTTTTACGTTTGCATTAGTTCACCTGCTTCATTGAAGACTGGAATTAGTCCTTTAGAGTTCTTTTAAACTCAAGCCTGCTCAGGACATCATCTTTAAAGAGTAGATTTCTCCATTGCTGCTTATGGGTGCCATTTTTACTACTGCTTTTTTTTTTTTGCCAATTAACATATTTTGACCAAGGATGTCTTCCCAGGCTTCTCTTTTTCCTGATCCCAGAATTTGCTTTGAAAGTTGAGATGTATTCTTTTTCAGGTATTGTTGTTTATATTGTTCTATGCATTAGCATGATGTGTTCTCCCGTGTAATTTGGGTTTTGATGTTATAGCAAGAAGTTCACCCTCGGCACATATATGGTGAGCCTGGGAACGGGACCCTTCAGTGGTTTATTAACGTTCAAGGACTACTTTTTCATTTTGTGTATTGTTTTCTTATTTTGGATTTTTGGTCTTTACATTGGGGCAGCACAGTGGCGCAGTGGTAGCGCTGCTGCCTCGCAGTAAGGAGACTTCGTTTTCCGGATCCTCCCTGTGTGGAGTTTGTACGTTCTCCCCGTGTCTGCGTGGGTTTCCTCCGGGTGCTCTGGTTTCCCCCCCACAGTCCAAAGACATGCAGGTTAGGTGCATTGGCGATTCAAAATTGTCCATAGTGTGTGTGTTAGTGCCCTGCGGTGGGCTGGCGCACTGCCTGGGATTTGTTCCTGCCTTGCGCCCTGTGCTGGCTGGGATTGGCTTCAGCAATTAGGATATAGCAGGTTGGAAAATGACTGACTGGTCTTTACATTGCCATGTAGTACATCATGTTATTGCCTTCTGATTTCTGGATTGTTGACTTGGGAATTTTGGACTGTGGTTTGTATTTGTTGACACACATGTTATAATGGGCAGCACAGTGGTATCATTGCTGCCTTGTAGTAAGGAGACCAGGGATCGCAACCCAGGTTCTCCCAGTATCTGCGTAGGTTTCCTCCCACATGCAGGTTAGGTGAACTGGAGATTCTAAATTGGCCCTGGTGTATGTGTGTGAGGGGGTGTGTATGCCCTGCCATGGGCTGATGCCCTGACCAGGGTTTGTTCCCTGGCTTGCTCCCTATGCTAGTTGGGATAGGTTCCAGAAGACCCCCACTACCCTGTTCAGGACTAAGCGGGTTAGAAAATTACTAAATGACTTATTATAATATGATGCTGAATATTAGGGGACTGGCCATGGCCAAAGTGTGGGGATCAAAAAAAATCATTCACATTAGAATTATTCCTACTAGCTTAGACTGAATAAATGGTCAGCTCTCCAAACTTTGCTATGATGAGCCAGTTTGGTTAATGTACTGGTAAATGGATGGTACCATGGGAATCATCATCTGCCAACTGATTTTGGTACTCAGTGCTCCTGCTACCAGAGAAAGTGTGTGAAGTGCCAAGGACCTTTTGTTTCTTTTCTAATTGTCTTTTCTGTTCTTTTTGATTCTCACTACCCGAATCACACACTCTTTTGTTTCTTTTCTAATTGTCTTTTCTGTTCTTTTTGATTCTCACTACCTGAGTTACACTTTTGATCATCTTCAACAAATGCTGCACACCAACAAGCATACAGTAACTACACTGTAAGGTCGTCTTATTCTATCTTAGCAGAGCACAGTTCACGTATTAACATATAGTAGTTACCTACTTTGGGCAGAATGTGCCTAAAATGATCAATTGAAATAGCAGCAACATTCCAAAGATGACTTCATTTTAATATGTACCAAATAATATGGCTGTAAGATTAAAAAATGCCCCTTCCTGCAATGTATTGGTTATTCTATGGATGACCTGTCTCTCAATTGTATGCAGACTTTTGGAGGAAAAAGAATCAACTTTTCATTTCTACACTCATTGTACCCCATACCCACCAAGTGCCACTGACTGACTTATAAAGCTAGAGACAGGACCCAGCAGCACTGATGTCAGAGTGGCTCCATCTACAAGAACGGAATGGACACCTCTTTAATTTGCATCACAGGTTCTACGTAGCACCTAACTTGTCTCCACGGTCATCTCTTCCTGTACCTCAGAAGAACTGTGAATTTTCCTGTGTTTATTAAGACTGCTTAGCAGTGAGAATTGTTCACCACATTCAGGACAGCAATGTGGCTTTTCCCCTGTATGAAGTCTCCTGTGATTCTTTAGAGAGCTCTTTTCTGAAAACCATTTCTCACATATAGGGCAGGAATATGGCTTCTCCCCAGTGTGCTTTTTCATGTGCCTAAGAAGATGACTTCTGCATGAGAAAGGCTTTTTGCATTCAGAACAGCAATGTGTTTTCTCCCCATTGTGATTTCGCACGTGATACCAAAGACTCATTTTGTGTGAGAATCGCTTGCCACATTCAGGACAGGAATAGGGTTTCTCTCCTGTGTGAAGGCTCATGTGCACCCGTAGGTTTTTCATTGAAGAAAGTTGTTTGCCACATTGAGTACAGAAAAACTGTCTTGCAACATTCTGTCCAGTATGAATTTTCATGTGACTATGAAGATGGTCTTTGCGGGAAAAGAATTTGCCACATTCAGAACAGCTATACGGTTTCTCTCCCGTGTGAATTCTCATGTGCATCTGAAGGTTTTTCGTGGATGAAAGCTGTTTGCCACACTCAGTACAGGTGTATGGCTTCTCCCCTGTGTGAGTTTTCACATGTGACAAAAGATGATTTTTTTGTGAGAACTGTTTGTCACATTCAGAACAGCCGTGAGGCTTGTCTCCTGTGTGAAGATTCAAGTGTACCTTAAGACTGCATTTCAGTGAAAACTGTTTGCCACATTCAGAACAGCAGTGTGGCTTTTCTCCTGTGTGAATTGCCACATGTGATAGAAGATTGTTTTTACGTGAGAATCGTTTGCCACATTCTGAACAGCTGTACGGCTTCTCACCTGTATGAGTATTCATGTGCGACAAAAGATGGTTTTTTTGTGAGAACTGTTTGCCACATTCAGGACAGCTGTGAGGCGTCTCTCCCGTGTGCATTTTCAAGTGTGCCTGAAGATTGCTTTTTCGTGTGAATTGTTTGCCACACTCAGAACAGCAGTGTGGCTTTTCACCAGTGTGAGTGTTCATGTGTGACATAAGATGGTTTTTGAGTGAGAATCGTTTTCCACAGTCAGGACAGCTGTGCGGCTTCTCACCTGTGTGAGTCTTCATGTGGGACTGAAGATTGTTTTTTTGTGAAAATCGCTTGCCACATTCAGAACAGCAGTGTGGCTTCTCTCCTGTGTGGATTTTCATGTGGGACTTCAGATTGCTTTTTTGAGAGAATTGCTTGCCACATTCAGAACAGCTGTGTGGCTTCTCTCCTGTGTGAATTTTTAAGTGTGCCAGAAGGTTACTTTTCTGTGAGAATTTTTTACCACATTCAGAACACCAGTGTGGCTTCTTCCATGCCGTAGCAGTTTCCTGTCTCTGAAGAGGGTCTCCATCTGAGAATCCTACAGCATACGAAGGCAGAGGGAAACTGTCATTTTCTTGAAAATCTGTTTGACGACAGAAACAATTGATATTTGTATTAAACAAACAATGCATTACAATTCAAATGGCAGTGAGACCTCCAAGAAAACACAGCACCATATTTAAAATGAACTCTGAACAAAAGTACAAACAGATGTGTACAAAGTATTTTGAGGTCAAATTTGCACAGAATGAATTAAATTCAAGCAAAGTTTAAAAAAAAAACATCATTGGTGGTCACTGAAGATGACATTCTGCCTTATGGGCTGATTGTGTATATCTCTCTAGTCTAAGTGTCCTTCAATTTGCTCCAGTAGGAAATTATGACCTGGAGAACAAGCTTTTCACAGAATATGAGCTTTACACAAATCAGTACCATCTGATATTACTCCTCTACTTCATTATTTAAATACTGCTTGAAAAGACTAAATTCTATGAGTCTGTCAGACAAAAAAGCAGTTCAAACAAACAACCTGTGAAATGCTCATATTGTGATTAGCTGTTTCTTTTCTTGTCTTTCTTTATTTTGTATAGGAATTCCTGATGTTATTGTGATAAAGTATGCATGTAGTTCAAGTCTGAATTTTTTTTTGAACGTGTCTATTAAAAATTGAAAAGTTTGTGCATCTTACTGAGATGCCATTATTGTTCTGTTACAAATGCCACACATTGAAACAACCAAAGACACTCAGGTCCATCATATCAAAAGTGATGGTATATAGCTTGACCAAACTGTTTACACATTATCAGAGACTGGGATAAAACTCTGTGCAATCATGAACTACTTTGAGAATGCTAGTCCTTTTATAGTGCTTTCAGAAAATCATTCTACCCCTCTGAGACAGTCACTTCATTTGTCTTTCAGCCTGACATCAAAACCCATTAAAATATCTTTTTCCAGCTTCATTTAGTGTTAAAACATTCAAGTAACAAATAAGCACAACAGTTCTGAAAATCAATAAAAAATGAAAACTTCCAATAACAGAGTTGTAAAAGTGACCAGTCTTCTGCCTGAATACTTGGTAGAGCCAATGTTTGATTTAATGGCAGCCACCAGTCAGTTTGGATTTGCACACCTTAGATTGGGAATATTTGCCCATTCTTTCTTACAGAATTGTTCAAGTTCCGTCAAATTTCATGGTGAGCAGTGATGGACTTCACTCTTCAAATCTACTGACAGATTTAAGTTGGGATACCTTTCACTCCTTAAATTATTGTTCTGTTTTTTTTTTGGCAATTATGTTCAGGTTCAACCTGCCCTGCATTTAATAAGGTACAACTTGATAGGTTAGTTCAGGGTGTGGTGTGTAGATGGGTGCAGAATTGGCTCAGACTGAAGAAGCAGAGGATGATGGTGTGAGGAACCAAATCAGAATTGGGTGATGTTCTACATGGGTCAGTGCTAGGGGTGCGGTTATGCTTAAAATATATGAATATATATAAAAAAATTATACATTTATATTGTCATGCACGAGCACATAGGGAGCTGCTTAAAGACCCAACGAGGAGTGTGGCATATCGTACCAGGGGACGACGGGGTGCTAATCTTTCTTTATTTCGATAACAAGAACTCGGCCACTTCTGGGTCCTTTCCTTCCCTCTGGTCCCCCTCTGATGATGTCATACTCCCATCTAACACCAAGGTTCCTTCCCAGTATTCCATTTACCTGTTTCCAGTCCCACCCCATGAATTGTCCACCTGTTATTTTCATTTCTGTCTGGTGTACTTTGGAGAAAACACTGACTGTAATTTTTTTGTTTACAGTATACAGGGCCGGAAAATCCAAAACCTTTATGCTTGTTTCTGTTCATTTGTTACTATATATGTATATATGTAAAAATGATTTGGACAGGAATATAAATAGGTGGATTAGCAGATAATTTGGAATCCGTTAAGTCATTACAGAGGGACTTGGGCAGCATACAACCTTGGGCAGATGTGTGGCAGATGAAATTTAATGTCAGTTAATGTAAAGTATTACATGTAGAAAGTAAAAATGTGAGGTTTGAATACATAGTGGGAGGTCAGAAAATCAAAAGTACATCTTATGAGAAAAATTTAGACGTCATAGTGGACTCTAATATATCCAGACAGTGTTCTGAAGCCATTAAGACGGCTAATGGAATGTCTGGTTATATAGCGCCTTGATGTGTGGAGTACAAGTCACAGGAGGTTCTGCTCAATCTTTATAATGCACATGTGAGGCCTCATCTGGAGTACTGTGTGCAGTTTTGGTCTCCAAAAAGGACATAGAAGCACTAGAAAAGGTCCAGAAAAGAGCGACAAGGCTGATTCAGGGCCTACTGGGGATGAGTTATGAAGGAAAGTTTAAAAGAGCTCAACCTTTACAGTTTAAGCAAAAGAAGATGAAGAGGAGACCTGACTGAAGTGTTTAAAATTTTGGAGGGAATTAGTCCAGTGGATCGAGACGGTAACTTTAAAATGAGTTCAACATGAGGGACACAATTGGAAACTTGTTAAGGGGAAATTATGCACAAACATTTCTTTACACAGAAAACAACAGACACTTGAAATAAGTGACTGAGTAGTGTGGTAGACAACAGGACTTTAGGGACTTTTAAAACTCGACTTGATGTTACTAGGTCGCTTTGTTGGGCTGAATGGCCAGTTCTCGTCTAGATTGTTCTAATGTTCCTCGTCAGCTATCTAGCAGACTGACGCAGGTTTTTCTGAAGAATTTGGATGTAATTGGCAGCGCTAATTTTCATATCAATCCTGACCAATCACACTGTCCCTGCGTTGGGGAAACACCCCTCACAAAATAATGTTCCCACCGCCATGCTTCACAGTAGATATGATGTATTTAGTTTTCTCTCAAAAGCTTGGAGATCAGTCTAAAAAGCTAAATTTTAGCCTCAACCGACCACACAGCCTCAGAATCTTTCGATTTGTTTTTTGTTTTTGGCACAGATCAACCAATCTCATCCAAGAACCCTTCAAAGTCCTTCAAAATTGTCCCTTGGCAGCTTCCTTGGTCAATATCCGCCAATTTTTTTGGAATTTGCAAAATTTTCATAATTTTGAACTACATTTTGTTTAAATTTCTTCTGATGATGGAGGTGTCCATTTGAAGCATTACAATGATTTTCTTGCATACACTGAAATGCTCAACTGACATTACTGGACTTATTTACCTTGTATGGTAATATATCTGCATACGAGGTGAGACACAAAAATAAGCAGATTGGTAAAAAAAATATATATATATATTTATTGATGAATTACAGCATTCTAAACATTGTCACCTTCTATACGAACTTTTCTCTCGTGAAGTTCTTCGTGCAAAATGCATCTCACTGATTCCCTGTCAATACCAGCCAAATCTGAGATAACTCGAACACCTAGGCCAGTGGTTCTCAAACTGTGGGACGGGCCCCCCTAGGGGGTCGCTAAGTAACAAAAAGGGAGGGTGCAAAGATTTGAAAAAAAGAGAACAAAAATCGAAAATATGAAAAATACATCTATTGAAACCAAAACAAATTAACTTAAACTACATTCTGATACTAGAAAAATAAATATAGAGTTAGATAAATGTCGATAAAAGTTAAGTAGGTATAATAAAATATGCATCTATGATATATCATTAATTAAAAAAGAACAAATTGGTATTAGTGGGCTTTTTTCAAAAAAAACATTTGGGGGGTGCGATTAAAACTGTTATGAAAACTCGGGTTGTAAATACATAAAGGTTGGGAAATGCTAACCTAGGCGACGATCACTTCAAACAATCTCATTCACCGTTTCGATGTTTTTATTCGTCCGAGAGAAGCGTGGGCGACCTGGGCGTTGAATGGCTTCCACATTTTTTTGCCCGTTTTCTTCAATTTAGTGAGAAATTTGATGTTGATTCTCTGTTTGCTTTTTTCACCCGACATTATTGCGGGAACTCATGTAGCGATTGTTGTGCAAATACTGACTGGGCTCTCCACAGGATATACGTGGCTGGTCAGCGATTTGAGAGGGCGTGTAGGAGGGGGTTATAGTTCTATTATTCACGTTTTTCCAGGAAAGCCCCAAGCACAGCCCAATCCGGTTATTTTTGTGTCTCACCTTGTAAATATTTACTGGATATATTTTTTTATATACAATCACACACCACATAATTAGAATACACAGTATACACAGAAATTTGAATGTGTAATATGATTAAGCACTTATTTTACCTTGTAATTATGCACCTTATAAGATGGTTTTATATTTAAAGGATACTGTAATCTCACCACCAATATGGGTTAAGCACTGAATTGCATTGACCCTTAGATAGTTGTTGAGATACACCGAGTCTTACAGTTGCATGCAAAAGTTTGAGCCCCCTTGCTTAACATGTCTGTTCCTGTGAATAGTTAAGTGAGCAAAAGATGAACTGATCACCAAAAGGTATAAAGTTAAAGATGACACATTTCTTGAATATTTTAAGAAAGATTACATTTTTATTTCTTTTCAGCATTTTTTGCAAGATTAGGTGTACTGTTTTTGTTTTGTACAATTGTACAGTAAAAGAAAAAGTAGAAGAGCAATGTGGAAAAGTTTGAGCACCTCGAGATATCGGAGGTCTCAGAAAACTTTTCCCAAGACTTCATTAGCTTGTTAGGGCTACATGGCTTGTCCACAGTCAATGTTACGACACTCCCAGGTGATGAGAAATGCAAAGCTGTATACATTCTCGGACTCCTCAAGCTTTGTCCTAACAATCAGAAGCCATGGGCCCCTATAAGCAGCTTCCTAGCACTCTAAGAAATCAAATAATTGATGCTCACAAAGCAGGAGAAGGCGACAAGAAGATGATAAAGTGGTTTTCAGGTCGCTGTTTCCTCAGTTTGTAATGTTATTAAGAGATGGCAGTGAGCAGGAGCGGTGGAAGTCAAGTTGCGGTCTGGAAGACCAAGAAACCTTTCTGAAAGAACTGCTTGTTGGATTGCTAGAAAGGCAAATCAAACTCCCGTTTGACTACAAAAGACGCTCAGGAAGATTTTATAGACTCTAGCGTGGTGGTGCACTGCTCTACACCTGAACAAATATGACCTTCACGTTAGACCCAGCAGAAGAAAACTCTTTACTGTGTCCCAACCACAAAACCACAAAATTCAGTACCTGAAGTTTGGAAATGAACATCTAAACAAGCCTGATACATTTTGGAAACAAGTCCTGTGGACTGATGAAGTCAAAATGGAACATTTTGGAAACAATGTGGAGAGGTATGTTTGGAGAAAAAAAACAAAAGGAGGGCCAAAAGAAAACACACCACTCAAACTATCAAGCATGGTGGTGGACTGATCAGACATTGGGAACAGACATTTTAAAAAAAGGGGGACCAAACTTTTGCATGCCACTTGTAAGAGTCGGCTGGCAGCTCAATCTGGCCAGGATGCCCTGGATATGGAAGGATGGGGGGAGGCAGCTTTTTTAGAGCACTGCCTCCTCCAAGACGGAAGAGGGCATCCTGGGACTTGGGAGTTCTGTATCTCATAACTGTTGGGTGCCACCAGGGGGTGTTGTGAATATACAGGAGACAAGGTTTTCGCCCAACCCGGAAGTGCTGGCAGGCCACGTGAGAGGAAGCCCAGAAGCACTTCTGGGTTGGCCAATATAAAAGTAGTAGACAGACCTCACAGAAGTGAGCCAGAGTCAGATGGAAGGAGGACAACACTTGCCGGGAGGTGTGGAGGAGAAAAGAAAGAACAAATGTGTATTGTGCATTTATTTGTGGCTGTGGTGGTGGAGAGCACTGTGAAGGAATAAAAAAAGAATATAAAGAAATTCTTGGTGCTTTTATCTTGTGTCCTCAGTATCTGGCTGTCAGGTTTGAGGAGCAACAGTGCACACTAGCGTCCACACACTGTACAGGTAACCACTCCACCAATGTAAAATGTCCCTCTGAAAGCTGACATCAAAAACTGGGTGGAGGATTAACAATCAGGGGGCATGGCAGAAAATCATACCGGACAAAGCTGTAAAAATGGTGTTGGCAACTAGTATAATGAATAATAAACATGCATGGGGCAAAACCTAATAAAGTGGGCGATCACACACACAAAGGTGGCAAAATTCCATTAGCTGTTGCCCATTAGCATAGCAGGAAAGTTTCTTATCTATGTTAAGCTACAAATAAAAATGTCTTCATGCTCAGGAACAGTGGTTTTCTCCAAGGACAGAGCATGGTTTTTTATTATCTTTAGCAAATGTTAAACTAAAAACAGAAGGCTTTTTGGACTCTGTGTATTTTCCTGGCTTTGGATATTGTCGGTTTGGGATTTTAATCTATGACTCTTGCTTAGGGCATAACAGCAGGAGGTGACTTTATCATTGTTGTTTGGCCAAGGTTTAATAATTGGTGGATTTAACCTTTTGTCAAATAGAAAGACAAGCATCTGAATGGCCTTATTTGTAAATTAATTATTTACTGGGTTATTTTAAAGTTTTGTTTAGAATAAGGATAACAAGGAGTCAGGACTCAGCACTCACATGATGGGCCTACCTAATAGATGGGAGATACAAACCCAAAAACAACCCAGTGAGAGGGTCTTCTACTCCATCTGGGAATGTCATACGCCTGCAGTGAGTCTGCCTCTTGTATAATTAAGAAGTGAGCCAACTGGACAGAGAATAAAGACCATCTTAGAGCTCCTTTATACTTCAAGCTCAGAAGACATACGTGCACGTATCATGGCTGCCACGCATTCCCAGTGTTCATTTGACGCGTCTTCTGAGAAGGCCCTCAGAAATTAATGCGACGCATGTGGAAGTTGCATTACCTGCAAAAAGTCAAGGGGGTCTGCAGTGCGATAAAAGTTGAAATGCGGTGTCAAAGTCTGTTTTGTTCAGGGGCAACTGGGTGAAAAGTCAATTCGGCGACATCCTTTACCAGTCAGGTAATAGTTAGGTTCAAAGAGATTTTTTAATGATATTTAAATGACAACGTAGGGTGCTGGAAAATCCACAGTATCACCTGCTTTATGAGAGTCCCAATACATTGAGAGTAAAGATATTCCTTAAGCTGTACTCACAGGTCACCTTTGTAATCGTATGATAACGTTATTTAGAATACAAATCAATGCAATTTTGCAGAAGATAATGTAAAATAGAGTTTGTTCCATCTGCAGAATAAAGTTTGTTCGTCAATTATATAAATTTATTTTCAACATTTTAAATCACGTTGTCATCTATACTAATAAACGGCAAAGCCCTCCCTCCCTCCCTCACTCACTCACTCACTCACTCACTAATTCTCCAACTTCCCGTGTAGGTAGAAGGCTGAAATTTGGCAGGCTTATTCCTTACAGCT
>JANRMT010062807.1:1468642-1480936 GCA_026402145.1 Polypterus bichir lapradei
TATATATATATATATATATATATATTTATTTGTGTGTGTGTGTGTGTATGTGTCTGTGTCTATATATATTACAGCAACACTCATATCAGTGATAAAACAATTACATTAACAATCATCTTACGTTATTTTTAAAATGTTTCCTTTTCTTTTTCATAACTTCTTTAACACACTACTTCTCCGCTGCGAAGTGCGGGTATTCTGCTAGTTTAAATATAATTAAAAAATCTCTTTGAACCTAACTATTACCTAACTGGTAAAGGATGTCGCCGACTTGTCTTTTCGCCGAGTTGCCACCAAACCCTCTGTTTACTATCTACATGTGACAGAAAGCTGCTTTGAGAATCCTACGAGATTGATGTGCGTGCTTCGATGTTTGATGAATGGTTCGATGTGATGAAGCAAAATGCCAATGTATAGATGCATTTGTGGGGCTTTTATATTCAAGTGTCGCATATTCCTGATCATAATGACACGATTAATTTAAAAATTTTCACACACCATCTTTTCTGCCGTCTTTTTTTTCCTGGGGCTTCCTCCCGACCTGACAGAAGCGGCAAATGACAATAAACCACACAGAACACATTAAATGTATGATATTCCAACCTCTCTGCACATTTAGAATCCTTAGATTTATATTTGGTATCACTTTCATGATGCATTGAAGTATGTATGTTACATTTTACAGATAAATCGTTAATTTCACTTAAATAATGAACACTGTTAATAATTACACACAAGGGGGTGACACGGTGGCGGAGCATTAGCACTGCTGTCTCACAGGGAGTCATGTCGCTAGTGTTCCCTGCCTGGAGTTTACATGTTTTCCTGCTGGGTTTCCACACTGGGCTCCGGTTTCCTTCCAAAGATATGCAGATTTGGTGACACAAAAATGACGCTAGTGTGTATGTGAGTGCTTGTATTCACCCTGCAATAAGCGGATGCCCTATCCAGGGATTGTTTCTGCCTCGTGCCCAATGCTAGGGATTTAATCATTAAACGTCCTTTTCAGAGATATTGCAGTAAGGTGTTATCGGAATTTAATGGATGTTCCAGGCAATTCACAAAACAGCGAAGCCGAATCCGTACTCACCGTGATGATATCTCGCACTGCCACCTGCTGGATTCCTCAAGATTTACGTAAAGTACGTGCGCAAGTATAAACAGTAAAACACTTGCGTAGCAGGAGTGTCCGCTAGAGTATGCGTTGCGTGAAGTATAAACCTGGCCTTAAAATGGCTATAGCTACAAGAATCCACATTGGCAACCTTATCTATGACTTCAGGGTGTGCTTCTGGTTTTTGCTATTACACTGAGGTTAGATCGAGTTGAAGAGTAATTTGCCTTCACCACTGTTCTGCTTGTGGTTTCTCGTTGGATGAATTAAGACATCTTTATTAGCTCTAGGTCAGTAGAAGCAATGAAGCAGTGGACACCTTCAGTAGACAATCTGTGCATAGTATAATTTTGGGTAAACAGCACTACTATAAGAGTAAGGGTGTACCTTAGTGGCTGAAGCACCAACTACATACCCTATGGCTGACAATCCACAAGTCTAGAGAGCAGAAATGTTAACACACGGGTTTAACAGACAGTCTCTGCATAGTGGAGGAGGCTTGAGTGAAATGTACCTTAGTGGCTGAAGCCCCAAATGCCTAGCTGGCACACCATGGCTGACGATTCTGTACAGGTGGAAGTACTCCACACAGTGGAGTCAGAAAGTATCCTGACCCCTTCAGTTTCTGTACATTTTAAAGATAGATAATTGTGCAGCAGATTTAATTTTAAATGGACAAATTTGCCATTTTTGTCTATTAGTCAATAATTAATAACCAGGTGTAATAAAGGAGCTAGACAGACACCTGACCCGACACAGGGACATGGAGGCATGTGTAAACTATTTATTTTTCTTCAGCTGGAATTTGTAGTCCTTATCTGGAAAGGGAAGGGTGATTGCCTGGATTATGACAACTACAGGTGGATAACACTGCTATCGGTGCCAGGTAAGGTCTTTGCTAGGGTCATCCTGAACAGGATTTGGGATCATTTGCTCACCTACCAGCAACTGGAGCAATCTGGTTTTACACCTAAGAAGTCTGCCACTGACAAGCATCCCTGGCACTGAAGGTTCTCATCGAAGCGCATAAGTGAACATCAGTAGAGTTTCTTTGCAGACTTTGTCGATTTTTGTAAAGTGTTTGACTCATTTGATCATGCTGCCATGTGGGACATCCTGAGACTTCATTGGATCCCCGCGAAGTTGCTGGATGTCATGGCCGACCTGTACACTTGTACTTAACAACCCATGATCACAAAGCCAAAATTAAACTCAAAAACTGTAACCTCTCATTGATATTAGTATGCAGACCTTTTGCTGGGATGGTTCAGATTGTTTGCTTAAATTTTCCTTGGGATGTGTCTAAAACTTGATTGGAGTCCACCTGTGCCAAATTGCAACAAATGGACATCATGAACAAGAATCCAATTTGAACAGAGATGGGAGAACCTATCAGAAGGATTTTCTGGTCTGATGAGACAAAAATTAAACTCTTTGGGCACAACTACAACTATGTCTCATGATTACCAGGCTCCGTTCATCAGTTGCCTAATATCATCCCTACAGCGAAGCAGGTGGTGCAGCATCATACTATGGAGTTGCAGGAAGTCCTCTGCAGACATGGAAGAACCTGGCCATCTCTGGCAGCACTCCTTCAGTCAGGCATTTATAGCAGAGTGGCTAGACAGTCTTGAGTAAAATGTATAGGAGAGTTTAAATGACTCTGAGAGCATGAAGAGATAGATTCTCTGGTCTGATGGCACAAAAATTGGCCTCTTTTGGAAGAACTCCAGCTATGTCTGGTGATTACCAGGCCCTGCTCATCATCTGCCTAATATCATCCTCACAGAGAAACATGGTTGAGGCAGTATCATATTATGGTGGTGCAGGACATCCTCTGCAGATATGGAAGAACCTGGCCATCTCAGGCAGGAGTCCTTCAGACAGGCATCTATGGCAGAGTGGCTAGACAGTAGACAATCTTGAGTAAAATGTATAGGAGAGTTTAAATGACTCCTAGAGCATGAGGAGAAAGATTCTCTGGTGGGATTAAACACAAATTAGTGCTTGGAGTTCTCCTCAAAGATCCCATGTCCGGTGAAGGTACTGCTCATCACCTGCCTAATACTGTCCCTAAAGTAAAGCATGATGGTGGTGGCATCATGCTATGGGGGTGAAGGAACATGGCGACGGGGTATTACTGAGGGAAGGATGAATGCAGTCAAATATAGAGAGGTCCTTGAAGATAACCCAAATCCGTATTTGCAAACATTGTAGAGATTTTCCCAAGAAGACTCCAAGCTGGAATTGCTGCCAGAGGGGCTTCTGCAAAGTACTGAAGCAAGGGTCCATATACTTACAGGAATGAGAGATTTTTATTAAAATGTGCAAACCTTTCATGTGGTCATCATAGGTTACGAAGTGATGGACAAAACTGGAAAATGTATCCAGAATTTACAACACAATAAAGAGTGCAGAAAATTAAGGGGTCTGAATATGTTTTGAAGCTGAGCAGGTTCTTGGATGGGAGACCACCAAGGAAAAGTTTGGGTTGCTGCTGGAGGAGGTGTTTGGGAGGTTTTTGGTCTATGAGCGGATCCCAACACCCTTGTGTAGTGACAGGGATGCTGTGCTGTAAAAATGGCGACATACTTGAGATGAGATGTAAAACCGAAGTCCTGTCATAAAAGATCCCTGTGCATCCTTTGTAAAGAGTACGGTGTATCCTGATGTCCAGGCTAAATTGCCCACCATGGCATAGTCATTCTGGCCACCTAATCATCCCCTGTCTCTCTCACCCCTTCACCACCTAATTGCTAATGTGTGGTGAGCGTACTTGGGCAAAAATGGCTGCCCTTGCATTCTCCAGGAGGATGCTGCACATTAGTGGTGGCTGAAGTGCCTTTATTTAAAGTACTTTGAGTAGTGAGAAAAGCGCTATATGAATGTTATATAAAGAATTATTATTATTATTAAACTATTGTAATACTACAGTTTTGAAAATATGCCCTCATATAGCACAGATCATAAGTTTTAGGGCAAAGGTGAAAAGATAAGCATTTTCCACAAATGTAGAGGTTCCCACTGCACTGACATTTCTTGTTTACTTCCATTGATTTGTAGAAGCAAATCACAACAGACACATTTCATATTTTCTGACTTCAACCATAACGGTCCCAATACCAAAGGTAGAACAGAAATAATGCTGCAAAGCCAACGATTCTCAACACACAGAAAAATGTACATATTTTTAAACATTAAATACTTACATTGTTCAGGCAGCCTTAAATATGACTGTTGTTCATCATCTTCTTTTTTGTTTGATATTTTCATAACCACCTCATGTTCAAGATCCAGCACTTCAGGCTTGGGCTGGACAGAAAGGCACTGAGGCTCACATGTTGTCATCTCAGGGGACTCTAAATCACTCCTCTCCTTTTTTATTTCTGAACTCTGATCCCCAGTGGCATCTCTCCCCACAGCCTCATGGGCCAGAGTAGAATCTGCACTTCCTTGGCCTGCAATTTCAAAGGGGATCGGCACTTGTCCACCGTCTTCTTCTTTAATATGGAAAAGCCCCTTCTGAAAGTCCTTGTCTTCCACATCTGTAGCCATGTCAAAGCCTCTTTGCTCAGGGCCGAGTTCCTGATGGTTAAGGCAGGAGGTCGTCTCTCCTTCGCCATTCTCTTCCTTGATCTGAACTACCAGGTATTCTATGTGATCTGCCATGTCAGATGCTTTATTCCTTTTCACTTTTGTCTTTTTCACCGATCAACTCTTCACATTCACAATCCTAGAAGGGAGCCGTGAGAAGTCTCAATATGGTGGACTCTTGTTTTTATTTTTTTCTGTGAAAAGAGAATGGTGTCATTCTTTCAAAACTGAAACAACTTCATCTGAAAATCACACCAAAAACATTTAGATACATGTTAGTGATATAAAAAAATGTACAAACAAAATTTTACAGAAAGATCACCGCACAGTAGACCTCTGTCACCAAGCTGAATCACAAACAGGACAGAAAGACTGTAAACTTGATTCTGTCACATAGACGCCATGCTCATTTTCCTGAATTTCAACTGCTGCCATCGAGCTGCAGATTTAGGTTTCCGAGGGCAAACAGCAACATATGTAAAAAATTCTTTTATTTCCAAAGCTAAACACATTTTGAAATCTGTTACTTGTAGTGATGCAGGTAAACACAGACAGTGTGGTTAAAGCTTTGGAGCTCAAACCCTGAGTCTGTGAGTTTAAATCCCACTACTGACACCACTGTGTGACCCTGAGCAAGTCACGTGGCCTGCCTGTGCTCCAACTGGAAAACCAAAAAGAAATGTCACCAACTGTATCATAAATGTTGTAAGCCACCTTGGATAAAAGTGTCAGCCAAATAAGTAAATGTAAAGTCGGAATTATTATTGTGTGTACTGTTTAAGGTAGTTGTACTAACCTTGACCAGGTGCACTTGTGATAACACTGGTCCTCGGCTGTGTCGTCTTTGCTCACTTTCTTCTATCTGTATAACAAAGCCTTATGTTTTTGTACTTTCTAGTTGCAAACAAATCAAAGTTTGCCAACCTACCTACAGTGCATACTTTTGTCCAGCTACCAATCACCTGTCGCTCAATACAGACACCACCAACTGAGATTGTGTCACTTCAATGTCAGATGGCCTTTCACAACCATAAATGATTTGTAAACAACAACATTCTGCTAAAGTATTTAAAGTGCAGGGAATGAGTTTATTTTTGAAAGGCATTTCTCATACTGTGCGAAGTGACATGCAAGTTGTTGATTACCAAATACAAACGCCTGACACAAGAAGCCTTTCTCTCACGGTCCACATCTATGAATCTCCATAAGGTGCTTCAGATAATGGCTTTATTGATCAATGCATTTCAAGATCAGGCTTTTGAATTACATTATACATTAGAAAATACTGAACCCCCTCAGAAAAAAAATTGAAATGCAGAGTCGGCGGTTTCGTTTCATTTTGCAGATGTGCTCACCCCCCTCGTCTATCAGCAGCTAAGCGAGTTTCTATTTCATTTGTCTTTCCTCGGGGGTTTCACCTTGGTGATGGAGTCGCTTTCTTTCAGCTTCATGCTGTAGCCTCACACTTCTGGGCCGGACAGACAGACACGCATGCACACTTCCATGCGTAGACATTTATATATAAGATATCTATCTATCTATCTATCATTATGACATCTATCATTATGACTTATGGAGCCTGTTACAGACCTAAAGAAAACTTCATGTGGTTGGTTCTTTTGGGAATCAAAATGGTTTCCCTTTGACATTGCTCTGAAGAATCACTTATGCACTGTTACTTTAAAGAGTGCTTACCTACATTCCAGTTAAGAAATACTAAGTTTAGGGCTGCAGCTCTTTTTCTACTTGTAAGAATGCTAAAGAGAATCTGTTTAAATTCTGTTGCAGCATTTCTTGTTTCTTCTTCAATAATTCAATAGCATTTTCTTTCAAACAGAGTCATACAGAGTTCTTTGCCAGTGCAGATTCCTAGCCTCAGAGCCATCACTCTGCCCAGTTTTTCTAAGTGATTTGAATAATCATTTCTCTGCCTTAAAGTATATGATAAATAGAACTGCTGAAAGATTGGTAGGTCTAATCATGCAATACAGTTTAATGGATATTTAACAGTTTCTTTACCCCATATAATGTACTTGTATTTTACAACTTTCAGTTCTATGTTATTCATATTCAATTTTCCTTATTTCTTACTTTTTTAATGTACGTTATGCCCAATTGTTTATTACTACGATTTTGATTGTTTTACTAACTAACCATTTTTATTTGAAAAAAAATACAAATACAAACATAGGTGTATTAAAATCCTAAACATGCAGTATATAAACATTTATCATATATGTTCTTTAAGAAAATATCCATCCAGCCATCATCCAACCTACTATATCCTAACTACAGGGTCAAAGGGGTCTGCTGGAGCCAATCCCAGCCAACACAAGGTGCAAGGCAGGAAACAAACCCCGGGCTGGGCGCACACACACAAACAAACACACCAAGCACACACTAGGCACAATTTAGAATCGCCAATGCACCTAACCTGCATGTCTTTGGACTGTGGGAGGAAACCAGAGTACCCGGAGGAAACCCACGCAGACAGGTGGAGAACATGCAAACTCCACGCAGGGAGGACCTGGGAAGCGAACCAGGGTCTCCTAACTGCGAGGCAGCAGCGCTACCCACTGCGCCACCGTGCCACCCTTAAGAAAATATAGTATATATTTAAATATTGCAATATATAACAATAGCATTAAAGAGTAGACTTAAGTTAAATCAAACTGTTCAAATGAACAGGATAATTTAAATGCATGATTAGCACTATCATTTTTTTTTTTAATTAAAGAATACTGTTAATAAAAAGTGATGATCGGTGGAAATTTTAGAAATCTACATTTGTGTATTAATACATTTAGCTAAAATGACCATAGTGAGAAGCCAATCAAAATATTGTACTACATCCATAATGGCTAACAGGGTACAACACCCTAGTGCTAAAATTAATAAAAATGTTGATCAAAGAGATAGCTCTCTTATCCTTGATAAAAAAATAAACTTAGTACTTTTTAAAATGGCATGTAGGTAAGCACTCTTAAAAGTAACAGTGCACGAGTTGCTTCTATAGAGCAATGTCAAAGGGGAACCATTTTTGATTTCCAAAAGAACAAACCACATGAAGGTTCCAGAAAGAGCCGTCATTTCTTTAGGTCTGTAACAGGCTCCATAAGTCATAATGATGAAGATGATGATAGATCAGTAGAATACTAATAGTTATAGGACTCCTGCTGCAGACAATAACTCTAACTGGCTACCTTTAGGTTTTCTTGCTCTCTCTGTGTCCTCCTAGGCCGCCTGCTACACAATGAAAAGGCTCCTACTACGTCAGAGCCAAACAGAAACGTTTTAAAGTCCTAAGAGCCAATTTCAGATGTAACAAACATTAAGCAGACTAAATGCAGCTCTCCGTCAAGCAAAGTCTCTGCAAGGAACACACAACCCAGTAAAGTACTATTACTGATTCCGTATTTTTGTGAAACATAATATTTTTCTGCTATTTTACAGTGGAAGAATATATGAGGTGGACTTCCTATATCATTACAATAACAGCACGTTTTACAATCTAAAGTAAACTTTATTCTTGAAAACGTAATAAGGGAACATTATTTTTAAACTGTTCTTTTGCTTTGAGGAGGATATGAAACGTAAATTTTTTTTTACTTTAATTTTAGTGGCAGGCAGCATTTTTTTTCATATAATATTTTGAAGATATCTTCCTAATAATTGTAATACTTTACTCCTTTGAGGTGTATGTTTCCTACTGACTTAAAAAAGGGTTTTGTGGTAAAATGTGTAATGCAATCCCTTACCAGATTAACAGAAGCAATAGCTTTCAAAACAATTCTGTATTTTTTTACTGAACAATATACAATATAACTTGAACTTTCTACTAAACGGCTTATTCCATTTTGGTAAAAAAATAAGGATTTCCTTGTAACTAAAATATACCTATTATTCCATATTGGCAAATTATGGAGTGAAACTTTATGACTGAAATTATTTCCATTATAATATGCCTTACTGGTGAAAAATCTGACAGTTTTAAAGACAATCTAGAACTTTTGAAATCGCATGTTTAACCGAAGCGACTAATTAAAAGAAATAAGAGACTACAACCCATTTTAGGTTTAGTGTGCCATTCACGGTATCAAAAAGATTGTTAAATTATACGGCAAGATACGTTTTAATCGATGTATGTCAATAAACTTTATACACAACTACACGCGGCGACAATATCTACGCGCCACTACGTCACGAACTCGAACACCGTCAGAAGCCGCGCCGACAATGTAGAGCGGCAGCCTTCTGCACTCAGCTAGCGCCGCACACTTGAACTCACGTCCCGAACACATCGATCCATGAACAGTGCCATACCAGGCTGGAGCAAACACGATTAAAGCACATAGCGCTTATTTAGGACTTAAAGTGACAACCTGCTTTTTTAGAGACTCCATGGAAGGATCCGGTTCTCTACTGTGGAATGGCTGAGAGACGCCCTGCTTCGGCCATAATTTAGCACACCATGCGCACGACACCGCATGGCAAGTGTTTTTAATATCCCGTGTCTTACTAGATATACGCTCTACATGTAAAATGTTAATGCGAATAAGAAACAAGTGATGCTTAAATAACTACATCAGTCATTTACACAGAACCACAGCCATCGACATCAGCCGCAGCCCCATCGACCTCCTGAAAAAGGCAGCTGCATTTTATACAATCTGCGGGGGCTTCTGAACTTCCGTGTTAGTAAGACACAAGGGGTCTCCGTTTAAATGACCAGATTCTTCGTCGACTCTAAAGACAAGAAGGAACTGTGGGTCACATACATCTGAACTTGCTTAAAAATAACTTCAGCGGGGGCGCTTGCTACTTGCGGCAGGAAAGGGATCGCTAAAGAAAAAAAGTCGTCTTAACACCAGCACAGGAAATAAAATATTTTTAAGCACAATCAATCAATAAAGACAGCTTCTCTTTTCTGTATTCCGAACAGATCTTCCATTAACAGCAGTAGAATCCAGTCACTAACTGATTGCTCACTTCCCCTGCCTTTTACAATCGCGTTACTTAAAGCAGTCTGTTCGACCTGACATGCTTTATACGAGATAAAATCCAAATCCCACAAAACTTACAATTTACCCGTGTTTACGTGTTACCAATTGTGTCCTTCATTATTCTCCTTGTTCTCATACCCATAAAAGAAGACGCACGTTTTCGTTATGTTTGTTGTTGGGTTGTTTTTTTTTTTTTGTTTTGTTTTTTTTAAACTGCCTCCGACTCTTGCACCAGCCCAGGAAGAAAGGAACTGGAAAGAGAATCAGAGAGAGCGATGAGTCAGCAAGAGGAAGCAGTACACGCTGGTGTTCCATGATTCAACAGGAGCTTAACACGATTCGAGATTGATGTTAAACTCCGCCCACGGTTCCACATGTCACGTGTTAGAGTCCCACCCACACGTTCCAAGCAGGAACTGCACTACAAGAATCTTAACTGCTGCTCGACTCTTCTCCAGGGACCACACAACCCGGTCATTGCAGAAGCGGCTACACTCATTACCGCCGCCAGGATTTAATTCAGGGGGGTGCACATGGGCGCCGGCAGGGGGGTGCAAGTAGATGCACGTGCAATTCCTGCAACAACCTGCAGTATTGAAAGATCTTTTAGCACATTACGGCGCGTCAAAACTTGGAACCGATCTACAATGAGTGACGATAGATTAAGTGGATTATGTATGCTTAGTGTACACAAAAAAAGAATAAATAATTGTCCAAAATTTATCGACAAAGTTGTAGACAAGTTTGGACAACAAAAAAGAAGGCTTGAGATGCTCTTTTAGAAACAAAGTGAATGATTGTTTATGTATAGTTGTAAAATGTAAACGTGTAATTGTAATTTAAAAATTTAAAATAAAAACTATTTTTTCGCGTTTTTTCTTATTATTGAAAGATTTATTTTTTTTCTCCATTTCCTTTTTTTTCAAAAGCTAGGGGGGTGCACGTGCACCTACTTGCACCCCCCTGCCGGCGCCCATGGCTACACTATAATTACCTTTCCTGTAAATTTATTCCCCTGAAATCCATCGATCAAGCCAGTTTATTCAGCACGAGAGAGCCTATTCCAGCAAGCTTTGGCGGAAAGCAGAAGCAATCCCGGGACAAATTGTCGAGGACACGATAAAAACATGCGCTATCACGATGCATTGTTAATCTTAAGTCTTTTCTCTTTTCGCATCGAATGTCCGATGTGAGCAATCGGAAACCGTTTAGCTTAGCTCAACTGTAGCTGATTTTCTCACACAGCCTTCCCTTCTTGAAGTCCTTAAAGTCGATGCATATGCCGCCTCAGATAAAACTGATAAGCTGCTTTATTTCCCCTGCTTCTGTGATGTATGTTGAGCTCGCAGTGTTAATATAACCTACTTAATCAACTAAACAGATTACAGTTATCTTTCTGTTTTGATTTAAGTATTTCCGTTTGAGGACGGGTAAGACGAATGTCGTGTTTTACATCCAAACTATAAACGAAGGAAACGAAATTAAGTGGGCAGCACTCCCTGCGTGGAGTCTGCATGAGCTCCCCGTGTCTGCGTGAGTTTCCTCCGGGTGCTCCAGTTTCCTCCCACCGTCCAAAAACATGCAGGTTAGATGTATTGGCGATCCTAAGATGTGCTTGGTGTGTGCCCTGCGGTGGGCTGGCGCCCTGCCCGGGATTTGTTCCTGCTTTACGCCCTGTGCTGGCTGGGATTGGCTCCAGCAGACCCCGTGACCCTGTGTTAGGCAATAGCGGGTTGGACAATGACTGACTGACGATATTAAGTATAAGTAAGAAAGGTTTAACGCGAAAAGGTCATCTAAACGGCGAACTTAGCGAAATGAAACGAGTCTGCATTACTAATGGAGAAATCAATATATGCAGAACAGCAACAGGCATGAGCGTCACCAAGGCCCGAGACAAAACTACAAATGTCGCCCTATCGATCCATCACAACCGGCTAATTGTGTCCATGGCATAAGAGCTCATAAATGTCGGATTACTGCTATTTTACCTTTTGATATAGCATCACCTATAACATTTTGTTTGTAATCTGTTATTTTATATTGATTACCAACTAGTTTATATATTCACATTCATGTTTGTATTTGATGAGGACTAAATGGAGATAGATAGATAGGAAATACACTGTATAACAGGTAAAAGTAGGCACATTTTTTTTCTTTCAGACTTCCTAATGGTGACGGTTTTCCACAATTCAGACAGTCAGGCTTCCGGTTTCCTCTATGTCATTCACTGGCCAAAGCAAAGAGCTGCGCTCCACCTCCGTATTCTGCACTGATACGGACAAAGCTAACATATTCCTTGAAAGTTTCCAGGAACATCGGAACGCCAAGATGAAAATCAACTCCAAGGAGTTTGACAAACTGGAAGGCACCGCTGAGATTCGAACTCAGGATCTCCTGTTTACTAGACAGGCGCTTTAACCATCTAAGCCACGGCGCCAGATGCGGAAACAGTTTAGCATTGTGCCCTCATATGTCTAAAGAATTGTTAACATGCAACAAACGTCCACTTCTTTGTAATAAAAAAAAAAAATCAAAGGAGAACTCCCTTTCAGCAAGAGCAGCTCCACGATCAGACGC